>JAODAL010020530.1:0-69200 GCA_025379985.1 Phyllomedusa bahiana
TCTAATATAAACTTTTATATAAAAAAAAATTTTTCACATTCTGCATTTGCAAGGGCCCCTTTTTCCCGTCCCGCAAAACCCTTTTAGCAATAAGCAATAACTTCAGTGATGTGGAGGGGCCTTGTACTTTTCCAAGCTATAGCAAAAAACTGATTTTGGCCCCCCATCAGTTATTAAAAACCAGACCCTTTTTTTAAGGGAGTGGCAGTGTGTCATCCTTTAAAGTGTGTTTGAAAACCCCCGGGTGCGAGAGGGGGGGCAAAACGGGCAGACATTTTTATTGACTCAGAAACACACTAAAAGCTCTGGTATCGCGTGGGAACACCCACACTGCAAAGCTTTGGGCCCATGTTACCCGTACACAGAATAGCTTTAAACCGTCCCAATTTTCCCCGAAATTTCCCGTATTTTAAATCTGCTGAAAATCCCACAGTTTGCTCTCCTGTTTTTACCAGCAATTTAAAAAACCCCTGCTGTAGGATCTAAAAGTACGGGTTTTTAACGGGTTTTGTTTTAAAAAAAAGGGGGAATATGTTTTTGCCGGAGTCCTGTTTATTTCCGTCGGATTCCCCTAAAATTTTAATTGTACGGGCTGACGGGAAAAAAAATAAACCCGGGCCGTGGTTTTTCTGCAAATTTAAGGGGCCAAAACCTGGGTCGGCATAGGGAAAAAAGTTTTTTGGCCTTTTTAATGTATTTTTTCCTATGCTGTGTACACTTAGCCTTAAGGTGGACATACATAGTGTCTTTTTTCCCAAACCCCCAGCAAGTGCTTAGCAAAAATTATGTAAATTTTCATGGGGCAAAGGTAGAGCTAAATGTTTAAAATGCTCTGGCGGTAAAATTTCTCCCCAGAACCCAAAAAAAATTGAAAATTTAACTGCCTAAACCTTCTCTCCCTCAACATCGGTCACCCGGGGGAGAAACGGAGACAGCCAAACCCCATTAGAAAGGTTTTACGGTCCTGCAAAATCAGTGGAATTTGGTTTTACATTTTTTCTAATGTGTAAAGTCCATTTTTAAAGAAAATGAACATTAAATGGAGCTTCGGTTTTCTTGAAACATGTCCAAACCCTTTAAAGTAGATTGGCTTTTTGGGGAAAAGGAGGGGGGGCCCCCCACTTTTCACAAAAAACGGATTTTGGGGGTTGGGAAAGGGGTTTGTGCTACATTTTCCCCCTTGCACTAAAAATTTCCCGTTTATCCCACCAAAAAAATTCTAAATTGATTTTATAAATCAGTTAATTTCAATAATTTTACAATGAAATTTTTTCTTACTGGCAAAAACCCCAAACTCCCCATTAGAAAAGGGTTTTTCAGTTTTTAGCAATGAACCCCCTTAATTTCACATAAAGGTAGAGTTTCCACAAGGTTATTACCACAGAAGAAGGCAAAACCCTCTCAAAAACATCCCCTGCCAAAAATTTCTGGTTTTTGGGGGCCCTTTTCTACAAAAAAAAGGGGGGGGGTTTTTGGCTTTTTCCACTTTAAAGGTTTAATAATGTAATAGGATGAAGTGCTACCGTAAAACGAGTGGCTGGCCAAAGTAAAAACTGCATTTAAAGAAAAACCCCAAAATTTCAAGCGGGGGGACAACAGTTCACGATGGGAGAGAAAACCCTTTTTTATTTTGAACCTGACTGGAAATTTTGCCCATCTTACTTTACTCGAATACAAATGTAGGTTTTTTCTGTATCTACGGCAACTTAATTTATTAAAGTTATTAAGCTTTAATTAGTTTTAGAAAAAGCTTTTTTTGTACACAATTTTAAACTTGGGTCCAAATTGGGCCCCTTAATTTTTTAAAGGTTTTAAACCCTTTTGATAAAACCCGATCTACAAACATTAAATAATGTCTGGGATTTGTCAGGGAGGCGGCTCGGTATGGCCTTAAAGTGGTGACTACTGCCAGATCTTTAAGAGTAATACTTAATATTCATTGTACAGAAGGGCTAAGCACCAGATAAGTGCCTTACAGTAAGAGGGGATTTTTTAACAATAACTCTTCAGATTGAAAATAACTTTTGGTGGAACTTAAGACAATTTGAAGAAATTACTATTTTAATACCTTTTAAAAACCCTTTACTATACTTGGCCCCCAAAAACTTTTACCCCCTTTTTCACCCTTTTTTCTTTGATTTCTTAGGGTTTCCCCTAGCCAAAAATTAAACCCTCAATTTTGTAAAAACTTTCCCCTTTTTTTTTTATGCTGGGCCCAAACCAGAAGGGTTCCTCCTTTGGTAGGGGGAAAAACCCCTCATCGGACTCCCCTAAATTGGCTGGGGATGTTTCCGTATAACTTGATGTATCTAAATTTTGTGTTTCCCCTAAAATGCGGGGGGGTCCCTGGGGTGGGTTTTCCCTACCCAGGAAACGTTTTTTTATAAAAATTCTTGCAACTTTCCCTAAAATTTTAGCGTGTTTCTCTATGTTGCCAACAGGAATCCCCAGTTTTCCCTTTGATTAAATTTCTTAAATTTTTAAAAATTCTTATGCCAACAAGTAACTTTTTAAAAAAAAACCTTTTCTTATCTCATAGAAAAAAAATTTAAAAAAAATTTCACTGCCCCCTTGGGGCCTTACCGCACAAATTTTTTTATCCCGTGAAGGGTTTGTAGAAAAAATCTCAAAAATATTTTGAGAAAAAGTTTTAAAGGTTTTTCCCTTTGGATACGCTGTATGGGGTAAGCCGCTCACTTTTTGCAGTACACCTCAACCCTTTCCCGGGTATAAAAAACCCCTTTTTTTCAGGATGAAGAAGTGCCCTTACTATAGCTCCAGCCTTTAGACTTCTTTAGAAACAAGTCAACTCAGACTCATTTTCCCCTTTAAAGTGGGCATTTTTTAAAGGCATAAAATACTAAAAATTTTATGATTTACGTAATCCCCCCAAAAAGGGTTTTTATCATCACGCTGCTTAGTAATTAGAAAAAGGGCCAAATTTAACTGGGAATTCACAATGGGGAATGGGAAAATTTTTTAGTTTGGAAAATTTTACTCTAGCTCCAGCGGTGTTAGATTTCAATTTCTAGTGCAAGTACTCCTAAAATATATGCCAAATGTATTAAGAGGCATATGAAACACCTCCACAAACATTAAGATTATAATGGCTATAGGCCAAAAAAAACCCCGCAAAAACACCAAAATCCCAAGCATTGCTTGGGGGAGTGGGTCTGCTGCATTGTAAACCTCAATCAATTAAATGCCAAACACTTGAAAATTTTAAATTTTTTTCAAACAAATTTTTTCATGGTAAAGGGAATTTTTGTATTATGTAGGGAGGGATATCCAAAGGGGGGTTCTGGCCCAAAAGTTTTAAAAAAGGGCCCAAGGGGGGATATACTTTGGGGAAAAGGGGGTTTTTAATTTTTTACAAAATGAAGGGGTTTTTTCTTTTTGTTTTAATAATTTAAAAATTTTTGTTTTGATTTTGGTTTTTGGGGTTAAAATTGTTTAAAAACACTTTTAAACATGGCATTCCAAAACCAAACCCCAAAACATTTCCACACCTTTAAGGAATATTTGTAAATGGTGAACAATGCATATTGAAAAAAAAATTTTCCCTTTTTTAAAAAGGGCCACAATTTGGCAGAAGATGTCCCCCCTTTTGTAAAACTACAGTACCCTTTTTGTGCTGTAGGGTAAACTGTGTCAATCTTTACACTTGTGGTATATAATGGCGGCTATATTTGGCCTGGCTATTCTTTCCAGGGCGGCAGGTTAAAACAAAGATAACGTAAGGGGGAAAAGTCAGAAATCATTTAAAAAATTTAGACCAAAAAACAACATCCATAAAGGGGTAAAAGGGGAGAACAAAAATTCTCCTTTTTCTATTTATTTTAGCACTAAATAGCCTTATCTGGTCACAACCCCCTATTAATGGGAAAACGCCCCCCCCCCCCCTTAAATTTTTTTTTCCCCCAAAAATAATCACTGTCTAGTGTGCGCTTTCATGTTCAATTTCAATGCTTCCTATAGATCTAATGGTTATTCCCGGTTTTTATTCCCCTTTTTTTTTTAAACTGGGGGGTTTGGGGCCAAGCTTTTTCCCTCTATCCGAAGTTCCGCTAAGCTTTAAATAGGTTTTTAATACAGGAGGTCATAAGCTATAAGACCCAATTGTGGAGCTAGAAAATAAGAATGTCTATTGTCCCCCGGAGGGTCGCTACAGGGTTTCAAACCCTCTTTGCATGGGGAAAACCCGCAAATTTTTTATAAAAATTCAGCTTTTTTCTTTTTAAAGGGGTATTCCCCATTAAAAAACAACAAGGCCCCCAAAATTAAAGGGGGGAATTGGGGTATTTAAAAAAAGACTTATTGTTTTAATTTACATTTTTATGTTTTAAAAACATTTTTAAGAATTTTTGGTTTTAAAAAATTTTTCTATACTTTCAATAATTTTTAATAATTCCCAAAGTTCCTTTAATTTTCACCTTCCCTTTAAACCTAATAATTTCTTTAACTTCCCCCGTTCCCTTTAACAGAAGTTTTTTCCCCGTCCTGTTTTATTAAAGAAAAAGGGGTTAAAACGGGGGGGGGGGGGAAAACCAGTTATAAAATAATTAAAGGGACCACCAGGGCCCCAAAGGGGTAATTTTAAAAAATTTAAAAATTTCACATTCCGACAGTGTTTTTTTTTGGTTAAAAAAGCAAGACTAGAAAAAAACTCCTAAAAAGCGAATGGGACTGAGTCAGTCTTAAGTCTCTATGTGCATTGAAGCTACTGTAAAGTATCTCTCTGATGCTTTAAAGCAGTGAAAAACAAGGCCTATTGGCCAAATTAAAAAAACTGCAAGACTTAAGAATTATTAAAAAATATTGAAAGGGATATGAAAAAAATTAAAAAAACAAAAACCCCAAAAATTCCATAAAAATGTGTTTAACATAAAAATGGGACTTAAACAATGACTCATTTTTTTGATGACACATTCCCTTTAACAAGATCCTGTTACTTTTTCCACTACAAATGGCAACCAATATACAGATGTAGTTAAAACAGCATGGAAGAACCTCCCCATCCTTTATCGGGATTCTGTTCTCCCAGACATTTTGGTTATGGGTTGTCGCTTTATTTCTAAGAGGGGAAGAACACTTGGTTCCATGGTATCTTCTAGCCCGTTTTGTGAATAGTAACATTTCGAAAACATGGTTGTCCACTTCAGGCAATCAGAGATTCGGTTTGAATTGCTGTGGTGTATGTGAGTTCAATTAACCAAGTGATTTGTAATGAAGGTACAATTGTGGCTAATGTCCAGGACTTTATTAATTATGAAAGTGATGGCGTTACAGAATGTGCTAGTTGCTATTAACGTCATGTAGAGTTTACACATTCTAAAAATTTCTCACATCCCTGTTTTGTTTGCTTCAAAATATCCTTTTGACAATAAATGAGGAACATTTCTAATCTTTTTCATTCTATGGCATTGAAAGGGTTACGTTAGGTAAAAGGGAAAGGAATCGGCACAAACAATTATGCCGTGAGGCTTACTGGATTTTTAAATTAAATACCCGTTTTCCCGCAGGCTTCATCTATAAAAATGACCTGTTATACTATTATTGATATTGCCATTTAGTTCTTAGAATCACATTTGATAAATGTTGTACAACGCTTACGCAAATTTGGTCACGTGAGGAAATCATTCAGGTATGATTGGTGGTCTCAATTCATTTAAACTCTGTTTTATGCGTATGCTAGCATGCTATGACCAAGAGCTTTTCTGCTCAAAATGCATCAGCAGTATGCATCAATATCACTATTCTGAACTTTGCTATGTTAAATAAAGAAGTTTGAATTTTATAAGAAGATTCTGGATTTCCATTATCATCTAAAAAATTAAAGGATTTTGCCTCGGGTCAGTGGTCAACTGAGTTTTCCTTGCACCTACATTTTTGTGCCCGATATAATTAAGGATGGGAGTTACAGGTGAGCTGTATATGTAGCATATATTGACAGAATATGCCATTAAAGGAAATGTGTCATCAAAAAATGATTATTATTGATGACTATTGTTTAACTCACATTTTTATGTTAAACACATTTTTTAGGAATTTTTGATTATGTTTTTTTTTAATTTTCCATATCACTTTCAGTATTTTTTTTAATAATTCCTAAGTCCTGCAGTTTTCACTTTGGCCACTAGGCCTAATAATAGTCTGACACTTCCTGTTCTGTTTAGATAGCTTTTCAGTGTCTGCTCATTATCAGTAAAAGCAGGGTCAAACTGAAAGGAGACACCAATGTGTATAAATAACACAGGATCCACCAGTCACAAGAGGAGATGTCACAGCTCCCCCTCTCCTCTCCCTTCACTGTGAAAACTCTCCTATACAAGTCTATGGGACAGAATCTGTCTTAAGAATCCTATGTGCATGAAGCTGCTGTAAAGTATCTCTCTGACTGCTGTTAAAGCAGTGCAAGCAAGAATGTCTTCCCCACAATCATATATAGAAGACTGAAAAGAGAAATCTACAATCAGGAATAAAAACGACTAAGAGGAAAAGAATATGGATCAGGGGCTTGATTTAATAAGTAAAAAAAAAAAATTGGCAACAGATTCCCTTTAATGCACCTTGACGTTCCTGTACGTCATGGTGCAGTGCCTGTTAATGCACCATGACGTGCAGGAATGTCATGGATGCTTTCTGTCTCCCTGTGCAGAGACAGGGTGACAGCTCCGTGCTAATTGAGGAGATTGGATTACTTCTGCTGCTTCCTAGTGTTCTGTGCTGCTTCCGGGCTGTCACAGCCTGAAATACTTTATTAACCCCTTGTAGGAAGGCACAAGGTGCCGTTATTGACGGACGTTATGTGTCACCGATCTGCTTAAGATCGGTGAAATAAAGCCCATTTGTTTTGGTGTCAGCGGCAGCAGGCCACTGACACAGGTTTGGTATTTGTAGTATGGCAATAATGCCGTGATCCGGGTCGGGCTTTATTGGAGCAGTCTGTAGAGTTGGGTGGGACGGGCTGCTCCCACATCCAGTCCTGGGCTTTCCAGCCCTATATAAGGCCAGCAGGCTCAGGTGAGAGGGGGTGTGGTTCCTTACCTGGCACAAACTGTTCAGTGGAGCTAATGTTTGGAAGTAAGCCAGAGCTGAGCCTTGCACTCCAGAGAGAGAGAGACTGAGACCTGCGTGTGGTTCCCTTGCCAGGGAACCTGAGTACGGTACTGCACTTACACCTGTGACTGTGTTTGTTCCGGATCTTTTTGTTTGGCTGAAGCAAGCCTGCCGTTTATTTGCATGTTTTTGTGGAGTGCACCAATAAACCTTGCTGTGTTTAACACCAAAGGACTGCTTCCATTTGCGCTAATCCCTACACCCTCCACTGCCTAATCACTTCAATGCCCCTGTGATCTATTTGTGGCAGCTGTCTGATCAGCTGAATAGATCAGACAGTTTGCCACTTTCAAGTTCCAGCTTTCTGCCAGTGATCATCACTGGCTCAAATAATAAGGAGAATCATTATTGAGTTCCATTTTCTTGGTAAAATCTACTAGGTTTCAGTGAATAATGAACAAAAATTGAAAATCTACAAAAAAAAAAATTAAATTTTGAACCTTCACTTTTCATTAATTTCTGCGAAATACCTAGAGGGTCAATAAACGTCCTAAATGCTGTTTTTACTATCTTAAGGGGTGTCATTTCTGAAATGGAGTCATTTACAGGGGGTTTCTAACAAACAAGTTCCTCAAAACCACATCAGAAGTGGCCTGGTTCCCAAAAAAAATCTGTTCTGCAAATTTTCTTGAAAATATTAAAATTTGCTACTAAATTTCAAAGCCCCCAAATGTCTTAAAAAATAAAAGGATGTTTAAAAAAAATCATGCCAACACTAAGTAGACATATGATAGATGTTCATTATTTACTACTTTGTTTGGTGTGACTATGTGTCTTGCACACAGACATTTATAAACTTTGAAAATGGCTAATTTTTCTAAATTTTCATAACAACATTTTGATATTTTTCACACAAAAACAAGAATTTTATCGACCAAAATTAATTGCTAACTTAAAGCACAATGTGTCACGAGAAAACAATCTCTGAATCACATGGATAGGTAAAAGTATTAAAAAGTTATTCACAGATAAAGTGGCACATGTCAGATTTGAAAAAAAAGGGCTTGGTCCTTAAGTCCAAAACAGGCTTAGACCTTAAAGGGTTAAGGTCTGTTAGGTGTGGGTCCCTATGTCAAGAAGATGTGATCCTCATCCAACTTTCCATTTTCTGCAGCCACGACACAAAAGTGGGCAGGAGTCTGTTAAAAAGATTGCTGCAGGTTCCAGAAATCATTTATGGCATATCAAAAGAGGTTCTGACAATATACCATTAATGTCTGAGGTGGGAATACCCCTTCACCATGGCTAACATTTAAGAACATCCTGTTCTATTTCATGTTCAGTAAATTGCTCTCCATTGTTTGCCAACATACCCTTCAAGTATCTTTACAAAATAAATATTGTATATTCTCGAGTATAAGCCGAGTTTTTCAGCACAAAAGATGTGCTGAAAAATCCCCCCTCGGCTTATACTCGAGTCACTGTTGGCGCTCGGCGCTGCGATGGCCCGAGCACCGGCAGGGACACTTCAGCTATATGCAACTCTTCAGGAAGCACATATAACTGAAGGCCGAGTCAGCCCACAGTGTCCGGGCGCTGCCGGCGATCCCTTCACCTATATGCGACTCCTCTGGAGCGCATATAGGTGAAGAGAAATCACTGCGGAGCAGAGAGCGAGTGCTCCCTGTTCCGCAGTGGAGTCCGGCTGGCCGCAAGCTCGCGGCTGTCCGGAGTTTCAGTCACAGGCAGCGTGTGTCATCACCCTGCCTGTGCCGAGAAGACGGAGCGGAGCGGACGGGAGGCGGAGCAGCGAGGGAACAAGGTAAGTTGCATACTTGTATTTTTTTTAAACAACCCTGCTTAGAACTGGCTATGGAGATATAAATCTGCCTACAACTTACCTATAGGGACATAAAACTGCCTATAACCCACCTATAACCTACCTACAGGGACATAAAACTGCCTATAACCTACCTATAGGGACATAAACCTGCCTATAACCCACCTATAGGGACATAAACCTGCCTATAACCCACCTATGAGGACATAAACCTGCCTATAACCCACCTATAACCTACCTATAGGGACATAAACCTGCCTATAGCCTACCTATAGGGACATAAACCTGCCTATAACCTACCTATGAGGACATAAACCTGCCTAACTCCTATGAGACATAAACCTGCCTATAACCTACCTATGGGGACATAAACCTGCCTATACCTGCCTATGGGGACATTAACCTGCCTATAGGGACATATACCTGCCTTTAAAGGGGATGTCTCATCTCAAGATTTAAGCCTACCTTTCTCCTATTTTCATTCTCTGATATTTGAAAATGAGGGCGGGTTGCATTTTCTTCTAACCCTCTCCCCCTCCATTCCCCTAGGTGACGTCATCCCTGTCCTGCTCGCTCCCGCTGCTTGCATTAGCATCTGCATTAGCATTGGGAGAAGTGAATTTTAGTGATCATGGAAGAGACTGGTGAAGTGAATGTAAATTAGGGCAGATAAGTCAGTGAAAAATCACTAGACAATGACTCTGTGCTGCAAATTGTAATTAGGGCAGATAAGGCATAGATAAAACATTAGCAGAGACTCCATGCAGACGCTGTGCCGCCCAGCGCTTTCGCTGTTAACACGGGAGGGGTGGAAGGGAGGGAGGGAGGGAGTGACAGGCAGCGACAGGCAGCCAGCTGAATGCCGTAACTCACTGCTCTGTGCGCTATGTGCTGAGAGCAGGAAGAGAGGACGGAGAAGAGAGGGAGTGCGCCTGGGTGAACTAGCGCGCTCCCGAGCCCGACCTGTATGAAAAAAAACAGGAGCCAGCGGCCTATAAGAAAGAACAAGCAGGTCGGTGACCATAGGGACCTGAGCAGGCTCAGGTGCCCCTACAAGAAGAGATATCTGGAAAACAGTGGGGCAATGGTAATTGATATATATTGGAAAGTTGATTATTTTTTTAAAGATCTTTAAGCTGAAAACCAATCTTTGTAGCGAGACAACCCCTTTAACCTGCTTATGAGTACATATACCAGCCGATAACCTGCCCATGGGGGACATATACCTGCCTATGGGGGACATTAAACTGCCTATACCTGCCTATGTAATTTTATTGGTATCTATTTCTAAAATTTACCAGTAGCCGCTGCATTTTCCACCCTAGGCTTATACTCGAGTCAATAAGCTTTCCCATTTTTTTGTTGCAAAAGTAGGTGCCTCGGCTTATACTCGAGTATATACGGTAGGTTGTGGCTTAACTTCCGGTCTGATGTTACTTCCAGTTACTTTATAGCACCAATGTGATTGTAACTGGAGGTGACGTCGGATATGATGTCCCAAGGTCACTTCTGCTTATCCCAACATTAGGCCTATAGTGAAGTAACTCAAAATTATCACAGATGACACGTCAGAGCGAAAGTTAGGCCACAAAGGGAGGGTTGCATCAGTGGACCTATAAGTCAATCCCCTAAAACTCGTTAAATAAGCCTAACCCTAACTTAGGTTATCCTGAACCAAAGCGCTTGGATGTGACTTTGACTTGAATCAGAAGCAAAACACTATTCATGGAGATGGACTATAAGTAGTAACCTGTAAATTAAAGTGGCATAGTTATGAAAAAATGGCACTTTACCTACAGGTCGGTTAGCAATGCCAAATTGTGCCATATTTTCAACTGGAGGGCTGGAGGAGATTTAATGATACAGACTTCGTTAATTGCTTATAGGTAACTATAGTGTGCCTGTATTTAAAGGGGTTGTCCTAACTTGACCAGCTATAGAATATGCCATAATCACATTAAATATATGGGTCACAAGCTTTCCCTTGTCTAGATCTAGTAGCATACAAAAATGAAACTCTTACTTTAAAACCTAATAATGGAGGCCGAGAACAACTTGTCACAAATTTCAGTAGTTTTCTCTTCTCCTCATCGGTAAAGTTTTCCACGACTCTCCAGAAAATTTTGATCACTGGATGGTCTGCAGAATATCCTCCTGAAAAGAACATATCACAGACATATTAATCATGTGCATCCTCTACCCCAAATATGCCCCCAAACTCAGTGTACTCCTGTATATGCTATGTTGGGGAAGGAGATATGTAGAAACTAGTAAATCTGCTTCAAACACCAAAAACAAAATATGGCTTTATTCATACTGGTATGAGGCTCCGTTCTGCTTTCAGATGGGCAGAAGATTGTAGTTTGCAGTGTTAGGCCATGTTCACACGGCTTATTTGGCCGCGGATTGGAGCCGCACTGCGCGCCAGATTTGCGTTTCTGTACGGCTCTAATCCGTCCGTCATTACGGTAATCCACAGTTCTCATAGAGAACTGTGGATTCCGTCGCTCCTCCCCGCTTGGCGAATCCGCCGCGGGGGGAGAAAGTGACATGCACATTATTTACAGCGTGTACGCGCCGTAAATAATGCATTGTCTATGGGTCGGCGGGCAGCCCCCCCGCGCGCCCCCGCCCCTTATTCAAGCTGTTTTGCGGGCGGGATCCGTCCCGCAATTACGGCTTGAATAAGCCGTGTGAACACGGCCTTAATATGAATGAGTAAAAAAAAAACCAGAAAGCTGAAAGATCAGTCATCACCACGGGATCTGTCAAGGATTATGTAAAAATAGGCCAAAAATGTATCTGCTATGTTATCTACCCTTATAAAAACTTTTAAATCTCCCTTAAGTGCATGGTTTTTAACATCTTCTTAAGGTGCCTGATGTGTCTAGCTGTGTTTCTACATTTTAGGTCAAGGTCAGCCATCTTAATGCTATGTAACATCTATAACCCTCCATAAAACAAATACCTGAATAGTTTGTGAAAGATTTCAGGTCATCCAGACAGATTGGAACCTGTGCCCCTGAAATCAGAACCTAGAAACAGAAAGAAAGCAAATTGTCAAAAATAGATAATAAAGTCATTCAGAGCAATCGGGTATTAAATGGGAAGTGAAGCTGTTCTTGTAGGGGTTGTCTCGTCACAGAGAACCTCTAATCAGGGAGCTGCTGCGGTGATTAGCTGATCAACAGAGGTATAGCTCTCCTGATCACTGATTAGAGCGCAGAGAGAGCTAGCAGGCTGCAGTAGAGTACTAGAAAATACAATAGATGTGGATGGCGGACAATGATTATTATGCCTGCACTTTTACTTTGAATAGAAGCTATTATAGAGCACTAAAAACCTCAAACCTTTCTGTAGAGTCCAGGAAACTGCTACGTTTGAGGCCAAATTGTATTACAGTACTGTAAGGGGAGATGGTTTAAGAATGCAAAGATGGTTGAAAAAGCCCCTAATTTAAAATAAGATTGGATCAGCTTTACATAAGGACCACCATAAACATTAGGTTGGGTGTACACTGCATTTTTTGCTTCCTTTTAACATATATGCTGGGAAAAGCTCTTGACATATATGTTAACTAGAGGCTGTGATAAAAACCTTAGGGCTCATCCCCACAGCAAAGGGAAAAAAAAATGGTCAGTTTATCCGACCGGTAATTGACCTGTTTTAGTGCCGTCCCCAAGGCCGGCGGGGGACAGCTTTTCTCTGCGGTTAGCGGAAAAAAGCCCTTCCTCTTCACATTGCAATGTTAACAAACCGTCTGAAAACAGGACGGAAGAACGAACATGCACAACGTTTTTCGGGCGGCCGGCGGTTTGAAAAAACGTGGGGTGGAAA
Source organism: Phyllomedusa bahiana (assembly GCA_025379985.1). Classification (NCBI taxonomy): domain Eukaryota; kingdom Metazoa; phylum Chordata; class Amphibia; order Anura; family Hylidae; genus Phyllomedusa; species Phyllomedusa bahiana. The sequence goes on from JAODAL010020530.1 coordinate 12,737, forward strand.
ACCCGTGCAGTGGGGACTGCTGCGCAGGTTTTCCATAGAAGTCCAGTGTGTCAGTTTGCGGCCGTTTTTTTCAAACGGTTTGCAAAACTGGCCACACACCGGTGCCGTGGGTACATGCCCATAGGGTGCTTTCACACATCACAGTTTTAACTGCACTCCAAGTACACTGCCTTTATTACCAGCAAGCTTCTTTCATTTATCTAAACTGACTAATCAGAGTGTTTGTAATCCACAAGACTTCACACACAGCAATTGATTACTTACTTGAAACACCTTTCTGAACAATTTAGAAAACTGAAAGAAGCTGTTGGTAATAAAGACAGTTTAATTGGAGCACAGTTACAACTGCACCAAAACTGCGCTGTGTGAAAGCATCCTTACAGTGGCTCTGTCACCCATAGATTAATAAGAGATCCATTTATTAGATACAACACAAGCTTTTCTGATTTATCTATTAAGCAGAAGCTATTATCGCCTGTGGATGAGGAATGCCACTGTTAAAGGGAACCTGTCACTTAGCTTATGCTTCCCTTGCTGAGGACAGCACAAAATAGTGACAGACATGCTGTTCCCAGGGCTGTGTCCCTTATCCTGTAAGGTGCAGCAGATCCACAAAATTTACTGCTCAAACCTGGCAGCTTGCAGACTGTTCTGTTGGAGAGGAGTCCGACTAATACTAACTATGACCTACAAGGCTCTCCATAACCTCTCCCCTCCATACATCTCTGCCTTAATCTCCAGATATCTCCCCTCACGCAACCTCCGCTCCTCTCAGGACCTTCTTCTCTGCTCCCCTCTTATCAGCTCCTCACACAGCCGTCTCCAAGACTTCTCCCGTGCTTCTCCCACACTCTGGAACTCACTGCCCCAACACATCAGACTCTCCTCCACTTTCACCAGCTTCAAAAATCAATCTGAAAACCCATTTCTTCAGGATTGCCTAGTTGTAAGTCATTCATTGTTATGTATGTAACCTCCCTCCACCCCCCTTTGAATGTACAGCGCAACGGATCAATGGCACTTTAAAATAAATAATAATAATAAAATACACCAGCGCGTATAAGGCTAGGGCCACACAGCATAGGACAAAAAATGTCGGAAAGCCAAAGCCAATTTGTCCTATGCGGTCGGTTTTAGTTGTTGTCGTCGGTCCCATACAACTGAATGCACGGGAAACCGACGGCAAACCGCAAAACTTCGGCGAAATATGTAACGTGTTGCATATTCCGGCGGATTTTTAACGCGCTGGTTAAAAACCTGTGCTGTATAGGCTACAGCACGGGTTTTTCATTGCTGTCTATGCAGCACAGTGTACGGTCGGATTCTCAAAATACTGAAACCGCAGAAAACCAGCGATATTTCTGTACTGTGTAGATATAGCCTAAGTTCTGCCCTCCCAACAGTTATTGACTGCTTTCTGTCTATTCAGAGTAACAGGTAGAATCAGAGCCAGCTGGGGCAAACGTACACTATTGAATTAAAGGGGTTGTCTCACTACATTGATTCATCTTACCTCAGTTCTGTTTTCTTGGTTTCACTTTGAATTCAGGGGCATGTTTACTGGCTTCCACGAGGCTGCAGTAGAAACCAGGTCTCTAGCTATAGCAACCAGTGCTAGCAGCCTATCAGGAGAGATCAAACAGGTCTATAGCCATAGAGACCTGAGGAGCTGATGCAGCCCATACAAGATGGGATATCTAGGAATAGGTAGGACATTGCTAATGGACACATATTGCAAAGTGACTTGTTTTTGCGAGATCTTTAACATAAAAAGCAATCCTGGTAGTGAGACAACCCCTTTAAGTGGACTCCTCTCTGACAGAGAAGACTGAAAGCCAGATTTGAGCAAATGCTCTGAAACCACTATACTTTACAGAATAAGGGCCAGTTCACACAACATTCATTGCTTATGTCAAACGTATATGTCTTGATACCCAAAAACAGTATTGTAACTTTTTGCATGACTTGTCCATAGACTATAATGGTGAAACCTGAAGTTAAAAGAGCATCCTTTTGAATATGTTTGTCTCACTTTATGTCCATAAACGTTTTTTTTTTTAGTTTAAAAAAACTTAATCTACTACATTTTTGTGTCGCGCAAAAAAAGTATGCACTATGCATCTTTTTTGTATTGAAGTCAATGGGCAAACGTATGCATTTTACGTATACTATTCTATTCAAATCACAAAACTTTATTGACTAGAACAGACTTTTGACTAAAAATTTATACGTTTTTTATAAAAAAAAAAATATACAAATGTATGCAAACATAGCTCTATAAGTTAGATAGAAAAAAAAAATAGTACACCCAAAAATTTATACGTTTTGATACTCTTTTTAAGCCATATGTTAAGAAAAAAAAAGGGAAAATCTATACTGTATGGTAAAAACATCATGTTAATCCACCCTAAGGGACACAGTGCTGGGAACAGCAGGTCTGTCACTAGCTTTTGCTGCCCTCAGCAAGGGTGGCATCACCTATGTGACAGGTTCTCTTTAAGCATCTGTTCAACACATCCAGAGGTTATGATGGGATATGTTGAACAGATACAGCATAAAAAAAATCAATTACAAATGTCATGACATATCTGTTATATGGATGCCTGTGACAGATGCAATACAGTGGCATCCATGACCAATCCGCTTATATAGTATTCATTTCATATAGGATCCATCTATGGAGATAGCATAGTCTACTACACTATTCCATAGTACTTTTTTTTTGCAATATAACAACATGTATTAACAAGATGAAGGCGAGAGGATACTTTTCTAGCCTACGTCTGACTAGAGACCCCCAAGGACATGTTTAGCGTGTAGTCAATCGAAGGTCAAACTGAGACTACAACTTTTAAAAAAATCTACCTTTGAACAGCATGAAATAATTTACTTTACATGGGAAAAATTCCTTCCAATCCCGTTTACAAGTAATCGGGCTTATCCATGGATGTGACATGCTTATACAGTGCCTTGCGAAAGTATTCGGCCCCCTTGAACTTTTTAACCTTTTGCCACATTTCAGGCCTCAAACAAAGATATAAAATTGAAATTTTTTGGGTGAAGAATCAACAAGTGGGACACAATTGTGAAGTGGAACAAAATGTATTGGTTATTTTGAACTTTTGTAAAAAATAAAAAAACTGAACAGTGGGGCTTACAATATAATTCGGCCCCTTTACTTTCAGTGCAGCAAACTCACTTCAGAAGTTCAGTGAGGATCTCTGAATGATCCAATGTTGTCCTAAATGACTGATGATGATAAATATAATCCACCTGTGTGTAATCAAGTCTCCGTATAAATGCACCTGCTCTGTGATAGTCTCTCCAATGGAGAATCTGTGGAAAGAGCTGAAAACGGCTGTTCACAAACACTCTCCATCCAACCTCACTGAGCTCCAGCTGCTCACAAACGCTCTACATCCAACCTCACTGAGCTCCAGCAGATCACAAACGCTCTCCATCCAACATCACTGAGCTCCAGCAGCTCACAAACGCTGTCCATCCAAACTCACGGAGCTCCAGCTGTTTTTCCCAAACGCTCTCCATCCAACCTCACTGAGCTCAGCTGTTCACAAATGCTCTGCATCCAACCTCACTGAGCTCCAGCTGTTCACAAACGCTCTTCATCCAACCTCAGTGAGCTCCAGCATGCTCACAAACGCTTCTCCATCCATCCTCACTGAGCTCCAGCTGCTCACAAACCTCATCCATCAACCTCATAGACTCCAGCTGTCACAAACGCTCTCCATCCAACCTCACTGAGCTCCAGCTGCTCACAAACGCTCTACATCCAACCTCACTGAGCTCCAGCTGTTCACAAACGCTCTCCATCCAACCTCACTGAGCTCAAGCTGGTCACAAACGCTCTCCATCCAAGCTCACTGAGCTCCAGCTGTTCACAAACGCTCTCCATCCAACCTCACTGAGCTCCAGCTGTTTTCCAAGGAAGAATGGGCAAGAATTTCAATCTCTCCATGTGCAAAACTGATAGAGACATCCCCCAAGCGACTTACAGCTGTAATCACAGCAAAAGGTGGCGCTACAAAGTATTAACTTAAGGGGGCTGAATAATTTTGCACGCCCCACTTTTCAGTTTTTTATTTTTTACAAAAGTTTAAAATAACCAATACATTTTTGTTCCACTTCACAATTGCGTTCCACTTGTTGTCGATTCTTCACCAAAAAATTTAAATTTTATATCTTTATGTTTGAAGCTTGAAATGTGGCAAAAGGTAGAAAAGTTCAAGGGGGTCGAATACTTTCGCAAGGCACTGTATAGGCGGGTTAGACCAAGGACGCATTAGGATGTACTCTAAAAATCCAGGACATTTTAGACATTGACAAGTGACTGCAGCCACTAAACGTGGTAATGTAACTGAAAGTTTGCCTTATGCTTAAGAAAAAATTATGTTCCAAAACCACTTCCGAATATTGGTCTCTATCTGTCCTATAAACTCCCTGCTTGCCTATAAGTCACTGCCAGGTGCAAGGTTGGCGATAAATTGTCATTTACATTGGCACCCAGCATGCAAACAGTACACAACTGATACAATACCTGGATTTCCTGCTGATCAAACATCCTGAGCCATTCCAAATTGACCACATTGGCAAGACCTTGCCTGAATGCTAGACAATGCTGGCGGATCTGCTTGTTCAGCCTATAGTCAGCGACAAGGTGGATGTAAGCAATTCGGTTGGCACTTGTTACAGGGATGTCTTTGCCTCCAAGCTTCAGTTCTACCACCTGTTAATAAGGAACATAGCCTGTAAATAATGACCACCTGCCACTGCATCAGCTAAAATGAAAACCGGGTATGAGTTGTCATTACAGCTCCCTGACGTACCATAATCTCTTCTGTTTCTTCAGACTTCTACAAGACGTACGTGATGTTACTGCGAGTAAGAGGACGCTAAAGAGCATGCAGCCTCAAGTGAGTGATGTGTGCTTTCTGTCACTAGATGGCGCCCTCAGGCAGCTACACTATGCACATCCAGACATGCAAGCCGTAAGGATGCTCCGCAAGTCTAAGCGTGTTTCACGAACATTTTTTTAGATGTACCTCGGCTGCTTTTACTGGACAGTAAAGTGTTAGATGCTAAGAAAAAGGACCCCAAGTTTACAAATGTATATAATCCTGACTCTATATTTACTATAAATCTGTATGAGCAAATTTTATCATTTTGCAGTAGATTTTATGTAACAAAAGCATCAAGTAAAATACAAAATATTCTTCACATTTTATCATGTATATAAAAAGGTGTTCAAGGAATAATAATTGATGGCTTATTCTCAGGAAAAATTATGTATAATATGTGCAGGTCCAACCATCAAAGAACCTGAGGACCAAGTGCCCACTGGACGGCCATTCTAGTGAACACAGATGAGCTGAGGTACCAGGCACTGCTACACTCATATGTAGGGCTCTGTGTCTTGATAAACAAGTGCCCTGCCACACACTAATCCGTCAGCTTACACTTCACATCCTGGGGGTCGGAAGGAAAAGCCATCAAATAAAAGTGCAGGACAGTCCATCTGAGAACCTTGTATTTAGCACCACGAGTAAATCTATTACAACCATGGGTGTTTTTTTTTGTTTTTAAAGAAAAGAAGAGCATATATCCTTTCCAAGGCAAATTTTAAGTCCAGATATGGCAGAGCACCACACACAGGTAAAACTATTTCAAACAATAAGTCAATAACCTATAAATGACGTTATTATGAAGGTAGTTTCAGACCCAATCCAATAACATCGCCAATGCTCTTGTATTTGGTCATGTCTAGTATTTCAGCTCACTTCACTAGTAGCTGGACTGAGATGCAAAACCAGACACTTCCGTGGACAAAAATGGTGCTGTGTGAATAGAAAAAAAAAAGCAGCAGGCATTTTACTTTAAATTCTGAACAGTCCCTTTATAAAGGATATCACTGCTTTGAATGGGTCTCCACAAAACACCCCAACACAGGACAATGTGGACAGCCAACATATAATTTAAAGCTTTCAATGTCTGCAACTGACTCTTTACATCTGTATAGTCATGGAAGATTTTGTGGTAGGAAGTACTATATCTAATATATATATATATATATATAGGAAAAGGCAGCACCTGCCCAAACAAAAATGATCGGGTGCAAGTAGAAAAAAAACAACCCTGTCATGGGTCTGTATTCACAAAAAAAGGAAAAAACGCTTGCACTCACAAATGATAAAAAGCATAAAAAATTTGCTTTATTTCATGTCCAAAGGCAACGTTTCGGCTCACACAGATAAAGGCACTGCTTTTTATCATTTGTGAGTGCAGGCGGTTTTAAATATACACACATATATAATTATAAAATAATATATATAATTACACACACACACTCAAATAATATATCATAGTTTACACCTTACTGGTAGTTACATCTATGCAGAGCTCCTTAATGCAGATCTCGCCATCTACTTGGCGACAATCAAGTTTACAGTCCTTTGCTGTGAGTGTGTCCATATGAAAATGTTGCTCACTTCATCCAAAACAGCTCTAATCTATTTTGGCTGAGGAACAATTACAAATTAACGACTTCTGCATTAGAATTTCATTCGTCGCCTCAGTAAAAGTTTTTAGCGTCTGTTAATGCCCTCGACATCCGGGATTATTGCTTTATTATTACCTAGCTAAATACAAATTGAATACAAAAAGGGCTACTTAATGCCAGAAGCAATTTTCGGATAATGGCTCATCTTTACGGTATCTTCTAACTGTAATTATTGTAAGGTTTAGGTCACCCAGGCAGAAAATCTGATATATACAATGCGTGTTCAAGAAGGTGATTCATAAAAGTCGGACACTTGAAGCAAACAAGACGTGAATGCTAGATAAGAGTCGGAGCAGCTGGGTTTATACATGTGCTGCTCTAATCAAACAATCCATCAAAATCTGCATGATGATTGTCTGTCTTGTAATTACGGCTTTCCTTCAGTCCAAGCACATAAGAGAGCAAACAGCTCGGTCATATATAGTCTTATCTGCATACCAAATAATAAGAATGTGACAGCCAAATTAATCATTAGCAGGCCGCCCTCTAACTTACCTGTGCTTCCCCGAGATCATTATTAACCACAGTGAAGTTCAGCCCAAGCTCCTCCACATCGTCTTCGTAGCTCTTCAGAAACAGTAAGTTCTTGTACATTTCCGGATCTAGAGAAGCCAGATGGTGGATGTCTACATCAGCGCTGGTACCCAGTAACTTGGAGAGGAAGAAGCTGGCAAAGGGCAGTTCCACCAGCATGTTCTCATACAAGGCCTGCAGAAGTGACAGACAAGACCATTAACATTAGACTGTGAATATTGTATCTTGAATAGATTTGTCCTTTTTGGATTTATTTCTAGTTGCAAAAATGACAGAACAAGCAATATGCAGCATTGCCCCAATTTACTCTTAAATATAGGTACATGAGATCTGTCCATCAAAATTCCAGAAAGAACTAACATATCAGGGACATAATCTAAAATATATGATAAAAAAAAAAAAAGTGTATGCATTAGGTAGTTGAAATATCGTGCTTTACACCAGGGCTGGGGAGTTGGAGTCGGTGCCTATTTTGCAGGAGTCGTAGTCGTCATAAAAGGGACAGACTCCCAAAATATATAATTAGTTGGTACAGTTAGTTTGATACAGTGCAAAGAGCAAGAGGAATTGGGTCCGGCCAGTGCTACTGCTCCCATATCTTCAGCCTTATCACAAGGAGTGTAACTGATGACATGGAGCAGGCAAAGCGCTGCCCCAGGGGAAAAGATTCTGCCCCCATGGCAAACAGAGTTCAGCAACATTTTTCACCTGCTTTCAAAGAAGTAGAAGAGTTCAACCATTCATCTAAATTGACTGTGGCTGAGGCCATTTCTTTATACCCTGACATTGTTAGAGATGTTGCCCCTGTGATCACCGCTTTTTCCCCCAACCCAAGTTAGTGTAGAGAGGCCGTTCTCTAGCCTGGAAATAATGAGATCAGATGTGAGGTCATGTATGCAGGATCTGATGGAGGCAATACTATTTCTCAGAACAAATTCAGAGACGCCACAAATGTTCCTGCAGTGCTTTGCATATTTACAATTTTTCTGTGTTCTAAAATCATATACAATAAATATATTTTATACTGACAAGCAAAATGGTAACATTGTTTTGAACTTGTGACTTTCAGGCTCCATATTTACTATTTTGCCAAAGGCAAACAAACTCTCTCAGTTCTCTATCTGTTAAACACTAAAACATAACTTTTATTATATCTAACTCTTAACCTCTATACACACTATTTAAAAACCTGATCTCTAACCTCATCATTTAACCCTTTTTGCTTCTGAGAAGGGAATAACTCCCTTTTCCCTATTATCAAGTCGGTGGAACCCCACCTATTAACAGGAGAGCCTTATATCTATAGCAAAGTACTAGCTTCAGAAAGGGGATCCCAAGCCAACTACTTGTGCACCCGTCCCTAATTCTCATAGACACAGAACAAAAAAGGGGCCCCCTTGTGACACCGTCTGCAGCAGGTGACACTTGTAGACAGAGGTAAAGAGATCACAATTTAAAACGTCATATCTGACCTCGCCGACATGTTTCGCCAGCTAACCTGGCTTTATCAAGGCTTAGAGGCTTTATCTCTTGCGAGATTCCCAATTTTTTGGAGATTATGTTTCAGGCTCCATATCTCTCCATCCACTACAGCTTTGCACATGAGGCTACTGTAATTTTATATAAAGTCATCTTACCGATCTTATACATAAGTTTGACTTGCAAGTATTTAGCATCTGCTTAGTTCTGCAGATTCTTTCCTGTAATTGCATTGTTACCGTTGTGCTCCTAAAAATCAAAATGTTAATTTTTGTTAATTTGTTAGTATTTGGGAAATCCACCTTTTGGTTTTCAATGCTGCCTGACTCCTTCTGGGCTCTGGATCAGATTCAAGCATATCTTGACTAAAATCCGATCCCAGGTCTCTTCTACACATTCCCAATATTGGTTCAACTCTACCCACAAGTGTTCAAAACATTGTTACCCTTTTGCTTGTCAGTGTCTGTTCTACCTAAATAGCTTGGTTATTGTATCATAAGGTGATAAAAAAAGTCTGTTGTTACCATTATACTACAGTAAGGTTATCACTTAAACATGTGTCGTGTATGAGGGAGTCAGGAGTCGAAGGGTGGGGTAATTGAGGAGTCGGAGTCGGGGCTTTGGCTTGCCGACTCCACAGCCCTGCTTTATACACACAATTTCACTCAACAATGACCAGCTGAAAAATTCTATTGCTTTCTGGACAGACCTCTTGTGTGCATGGACAGCTTGAAAGTAAGGGAGTGTCCACATCTTGTTATCTGCCTCCACTTAACGTATATGCCGTGAAGAGCTTACCCACAGGCCACAGTATTAATATGTATGCACATACAATATTCTTGTTATAATGTAGATCCAGTCTCGTCGCCATTTGAGATAAGGAGTGAAATAGTCCTTTCAGGGCACATTGCTTAATGACTTATGGATTCCATTTTTCGGATCAATAGAAAACAAAGTTTTAAAATTACCTACAGTTGAAACCAGTTTACATACACTAAATAAAAAGACACATCTGCATGTTTTTCTCACTATCTGACATGAAATCAGAGAAAACCGTCCCTGTTTTAGGTCAATTAGGAACCAAAATTATTTGCATTCGCCAAATGCCAGAATGAGAGAGAATTGTTTAAAGGTTTTTTTTTCCACAATCTTATTTCATACTTCCTGCATCCAGCTCTTCAGCTCTGTGTGCTCATAAGGGGGCGTGTTTGATTTATTTGAATTGCACATCATGTGACCCAGCAGGATGACATCACCAAGCCTTTCCTCTTTGTAGTCAAAGAAAGGTCTGTTTATGTATAGGGCTGTGAGTAGCAACAATGTAGCTCAGAGGTAAAGTTTTTGCCTCCAGGCACAAGGGTCCTAGGTTCAAATCCCTGTAGGAACCAAACTTGTTTTTTTTTTCTCTCTTTATCAATGCACAGACCTCATTGGGGTTTCTTTTTATTTATTTGCACTGTTTGACTAATTACTACAAAGTACAGAGGATGGAGTAGAATGACAGCACCTGGGGTTTGAACACTCAGTAGCTGCCTGAGAGGAGAGGCGATGTCTGAGTGTGTCTGACCAGGAGTGAGGAAGTCTCAGCCCTGGTCGTATCCCCTGGAGACGAGCTGTAAACAATGGATCACTAAAGGAGCAGCTAAAACAAAAACGTTGCAGAATTTTTAATAATGATGAATGGTGAAAAAGTTTATTATTTAGTTTGCAAGTTTCCCCCATGTCAATTTTACTTCATGGCAAAACCCCTTTAAGGTATTTTTATTACTTTTTGCAAAGTCAAAAGTTTACATACATTTCATAAGTATTTGGTAGCATTGCCCTTAAAGTGGATGACTTGGGTCAAATGTTTTGGATACCCTTCCATAAGCTTTTACAAAAGCAAAAGACCTTGCGAAGATGCTGGCGGACGCTGGTAAGATTGTGTCATTATCCACAGGGAAACGAGTAATGTATCAACATGGCCTGAAAGGCCACTCTGCCAGGAATAAGCCATTACTCCAAACGAAACATATAAAAGCCAGATTAATGTTTGCAAATGCACACAGGAACAAAGACCGACCGTCTGGAGACATGTCCTGTGGTCTGACCAAACTAAAATTGAACTGTTTGACCATAATGACCATTGTTACGTTTGGAGGAAAAAGGGAGAGGCTTGGAAGCCTAAGAACACCATCCCAACTGTAAAACATGTTGGTTGGCAGCATCATGTTGTGGGATTTTTTTGCTACAGGAGGGACTGGTGCACTTAACAAAATAGATGACATCATGAGAAAAGATTATGTGGCAATACTGAAGCAAAATCTCAAGACATCAGAAAGGAGGTTAAAGCTTGAGCAGAAATGGGTCTTCCAAATGGACAATGATCCGAAGCATACTGCCAAATTGGTTACAAAGTGGCTCACGTGTAATCAAGTCAATGTTTTGGAGTGGCCATCACAAAGCCCTGGTCTCAATCCTATTGAAAATGTATGGATAAAGCTGAAAAGGCAGGTGCAGGCAAGGCGGCCTACAAACATAGCTCAGTTACATCCAGTTCTGTCAGGAGGAATGGGCCAAAATTCCTAACTATTGTGAGAAACTTGTGGAACAATAGCCAAAACATTTGACCCAAGTCATACAGTTTAAGGGCAAAGCTACCAAATAGTAATCAAATGTATGTAAACTTTTGACTTTGCAGAAAGTAATAAATATGCCTTAAAAAATTCTTTCTCTCATTACTATGGCATTTGACAAATATAAACAATTTTGGTTCCTAATTGATCTAAAACAGGGAAGGTTTATTCTGATTTCATGTCAGTGAGAAAAACATGCATATGTGTCTTTTTATATTGTGTATGTATAGTGTACGTACGTATAGTATATCCACCACTTGATTGGCAGTTTTTTGTTTTGTTTTTTTCAATCGTGTTATGTAACTATTGGATCTTTTTAACAGATACAGAGTGAGCATTAAACCAATACCATTATAGTCTATGGGTGATTGATGACAGAGTTAGGCATCCATTAATAGGATATGTCATAAAAAAGCTCACAATGAATATGTTAAACTGATGCCTGAGACAGATGTCATTTGTTGGCATCCATCACCTTTAGGCCAATATGTTTAAACTTTTTTTTTTTTTTTTTAAGGATCTTAAGATACAGAATAGCAGAGTTTACTACAAGATTCTACTACTACATTATTTGCAGTATAGTGGCATACAACAGATATGTAACAGCCAAAGAGACACACTTTTGATCTTTGACAATTGTCCCCTATACACATCTTCAGTATGTCAGAAGCTTTCCCCAACGTACACAATAAACATAGGGGTTAATGGGATGTGAATGGGGCCCTATTCTTATCCAACCATAATAATGAAGGGACAGATGACTGGAATCAATGGTAGGGGAGGAAGACAGCAGGTGAGAAAAAAAGCTGTGTGTATAGTGACAGCAGAGTTATTGTAGGCTACTGAAAAGATGGGTGTTTAGGTTACTTTTGAAGTTCTAATAGGTGGGAGAGAGTCTAATGAGATGGGGAGCAAGTTTTAGAGTATAGGGGTATGTGGGAGAAATACTCCGGTTGCACAATAAAACTTCACGTGTCAGATTTAATATCTATTTTGCAGATTAATTTCCACATGGTTGTTTTGTCTGCAGCACATGGATAAAATTTGTTACAATCTAATCCAGTCTAATCAGCTGATTTTCCGCCTGCAAATCCAGATGGAAAATATACAGGGCATCCAATACTTGTAAACATATCCTTACTTATTTTCTTTGACATGATTTTAACATGTTTCCTATGATATGAGCTTGCAAATGGCGCACTTAGGGGTAGATAGAACCTCTATCACCTGCAGTACCTCTATCAGTCCATCAGCATTATCAAACTCCACTCTATTGTATATGGCTGTATTGCACTGACGTTCTTTAGTCAGTGGGTGTAACACAAGGTCTAATATATGGGTCTAATGAGATGTAATGTTGCCCAAATGACATCCTGTTTGTGGTATATACCACTCTGGAGCAGTGGTCGGCAGAGTGCGGTTCTCCGCCTGTTGGAAAATTACAACTCCCATCATGCCCACTGATATAAATTATATAAATGCATGATGGGAGTTGCAGTTTCCAAACAGCTGGAGAGCTGCACTTTGCAGACCAATGCCCTAGAGCCCTTCCTAAAATTACATTAGTATTGTCCTTAACATGGGCGAGTCTTGACCATAGACTGAATAGCTGATACTATAATAATTTGCAATCCTCTTATTAATATCCTGCATGGCGGAGCTGTGCATCCACTTCATTTCATTAGATAACCTTATTAAAGGACACATTTTCCCACTTTCAGTGTAAGTCTGCAACTGCTATACAAGACTTGAGACTTTAATAATGTCTAAATTAGCCAAGTAGATGTTCAGCTATCACTAACTCTGCTGAGATGCCAAGGTCTACAAACTTGAAATGACCCCAACATATTTGCATGGCTACAGCCTTGTAAGAACCAAAGCTAATAAGGCTCATTTATGACTCAAGATGTTTGGCAATGGGTACAGGCATTACCTCAATCAACGTGATCTGCTGGTCTGGACATATCAACAGTCGTTTTATCCTAGCAAAATGCATGCGTACAGCAGTCTGGCCCTAACCTACAGTCCCTAAGTCCATGCATCCTGGGTGACCACCCACAATGTCTTGTTACATCAATGTTTGTGTGGTAAGAGAAATTTTACAATAAGTTGCAAGTTACTTGTGATCATTGAGGGAACAATTAAAATTAAAGGGGTTTTGCCATGAAGTAAAATTGACGTGCAAATGAAATAACAAACATTTTCACCATTCATCATTATTAAAAATTCTGGACCATTTTTGTTTTAGCTGCTCCTTTAGTGATCCATTGTTTACAGCTTGTCTCCAGGGGATACGACCAGGGCTGAGAGCTCTTCAGTCCTGGTCAGACATGCTCAGACATCACCTCTTCTCTCAGGCAGCTACTGAGTGTTCAAACCCCAGGTGCCGTCACTCTACTCCTGTCCTCTGTCCTCCTTAGTAATTAGTCAAACAGTGCAAATAAATAAAAAAGAAACCTCAATGAGGTCTGTGCATTGATAAAGAGGAAAACAAAACACAGGTTTGGTTCCTGCCGGGATTTGAACCTAGGAGCCTTGTGCCTGGAGGCAAAAACTCTACCTCTCAGCTACTCACAGTGCTTTACATAAACAGACCTTTCTTTGACTACAGAGAGGAAAGGCCCGGTGATGTCATCCTGCTGGGTCACATGATATGCAATTCAAACAAATCACACAGGCCCCCTTCTGAGCACACAGAGCTGAAGAGCTGGATACAGGAGGTATGAAATGAGATTGTGGCAAAACCCCTTTAAAGATGTATCAAAACATTTTACAGGAGATTCTGAGGGCAGCAGTCCATGGCCTGAGGCTGAATAGTCTGGTTGATATAAAAAGATTCAAAGAACACACGTAAATAAACAAAAAAATAAAGGCGAGAAAAGAGTCTCAACGTCAGTCCTTTCTAGTTGTGGAGAAGTTACCGAACCAGGACGCTGAACGCAATGAAATATTGATTAACTGCATCACATTTGCAGGAAGGACTGGTCTAAAATTCCTTGTCAATGTTGCAAAAATCCTATTAGCAGCTACAGGAAATAGGCGAAGGTGATTGCTACTAAAAGGGGATCTACTGGTTATTAAAGGGGTTTTACCACAAAGGCATTTCATGCCTGGTTGTTCCTGCTTCAGCTTTCAATGTGTTCAAAAGGAGGCGTGTATGATTGGTTTGAACTGCATACCATGTGACCCAGCGGGCTTGACATCACCATGCCTTTTCCCACAGTGTGCTCACTGTAGTCAAACAAGGGTCTGTTTATGTAAAGCGCTGTGAGTAGCTACAATTTAGCTGAGTGGTTAGCACTTCTGCCTTTCAGCATGGGAGCCATAGGTTCAAATCCCTGCAGGAACCAAACATATTGTTTTCCCCTCAATGCACATACGTGATTGAGGTTTCTTTTTTCTTTTTATTTACTTGCACTGTTTGACTAATTATAATCCCTGCACAAGACTAAAAACATAACCTTTAAAAAATATCTTAAAATATGTGAAAGAAATTCTAAAATTCTAATTCATAACACAGATATACAGATTTTTTATATCCACACAAGTACAATCTCAGTGGTTATAGAATGCCCAAAAAATTGAACCAATCTTATCCTATAATCCCCTATAGACTCATCTACCTAACATAACAACGCGGGGTCATCATCCCAACAAAGACAGCCCCACCAGGATACTAGTCTAATTATTAGCCCTGATATACCCCCTGAGTATGTATGTATCAATCTGTTATACAACACTTATAATGAACCAAGAATGTTAAATAATCCCAATGTAGAGGATAGTTAAAGTCTCTGAAATTTTACAATCCAATGCGTTTCTTTCCCCCAAATTATCTGGGAATTCATCAGGGATAATGTATAAAGTCTAGGTAAATAGGCAGATATATGTATCTGTCAACAAAGACAGTAAGTATAGTAATGATGTAAGTGAACATAACAAGCCAGTAAGCTACAAATAGATATGTCCCTACTAAACAATTCAAATAGAAAAAACACCCTAAGGCCTAAAATGATATAGAGGACTTATAAGTGGCAGTAGCCACAACACTTACCGGTTCCATCTGTGCAATGAGACCTATACTTACCTATCTTCAGATATGACTATGGTGGATGAGTAGCCTTCGTTTTTAGAACTGCTCACATTAGGACTACGGCGATACACGTCTCTGTACTCCGCTGACATAGTCAACGTGTCTGAGGGTTTAGCATCTAGTGTCTACTGTTTGACTAATTACTAAGAAATACAGAGGACAGGAATAGAATGACAGCAACTGGAGTTGAACACTTGCACAGCAGTGAGTGTGTACAATTACTAAGCAGGGAAGAGACTGACAGTAGCTGCCTGAGAGGAGAGGTGATGTCGGAGTATGTGTGGCCAGGACTAGAGATGAACTGTACACTATGGATCACTAAGGGAGCAGCAAAAACTAAAAATGGTACAGAATTTTTAATAATGATGAATGGTGAAAATGTTTATTATTTCATTTACAATTAAGGCTATGTTCACACGGCTTAAAATGGGACATATTTCAGTTCGTAATTACGCGCCATAGTGAGCGAATTACGTCTGGAATACGTCCCAGTCATTACGGCAATCCACAGTTCTCATAGAGAACTATGGATTACATCACCTCTCCCTGCTCGGCGAATCCGCCTCGGGGGGAGAGAAGTGACATGTGAATTACCAGCGGCGTATACGCACCGCTAGTAATGATAGTCTATGGGCTGGCGAGGGGCTGGCGAGGTGCCGGCCCCCCGCTCCCGCCCCCGTCCAGATGGCGTAATTACGCCCCGCAAATAAGCCGTGTGAACATAGCCTAATTGTGGTAAAACTCCTTCAACCATATCACTGCCATACATTTTTTTCCCTGTTAAAATATAACTTTTAATAGATTTACCTAAAAATTAAACATGTGCCACTATATTATAACCAACTTATCTCTAAATAATGCTAAACTCTAAATCCCATCCGTCAGCAGTGTCATCGCCCTTGATAAGGGGAGCTCCGCTATAAATGGCAGATGAGATTACTATATACACACAATACTAATGTATCTCCAATTCTCCCACTATATACATGCACAATAATACTATATATATCTGCAGCGCACCCGACGCGTTTCTCCCTCCAAAACAGGGTTCATCAGGGGATTATAATGTAATTGCTGTAGAAACAAAACATCTATGACAATAGCTGACAAATCATTAGAACGTCACAATGGATATACAGATACTTAGCTAGGTCCTGTGAGGCTTGAAAGATAGCTCATATGATGATGCCTGTTCACAGGGACATGCTATTAAGTTGGCACCCAAGATGTGTATGGTGATTTTCAGTAAAACTCCTTTAAGTTAAATTTTCCCCCTGCACAATCGATGTTTACTTGACGTGCTTAATAAAAGACTTGAAAAGTAAAATTTTTGTGTGTTGTTTTGTTAGCTAGCAGGGTTGTGGAGTCAGAGCCATAAAATGGACCAACTTCAACTCCAAAAACATATAATACATTGATGCAGTTAGTTCAATGCAGTGCCAAATGCAAGAGGAATTGGATCTTGCAAGTGTTACTGTTACCATATAGTCAGCCTCATCAGATGAGGAGTTTAATTTTGAAAAGTATTTGGATGACATGGAGCAGGCAAAGCGTTGCCGCAGGGGAAAAGATTCCGCTCTGACAGCAAAGAGATTGACCAGATTTCAGCAAAATTATTCACTTGCATCAAAAACTGCAGGAAAATGTATTATTACTGATGAATAACAATCCATAATCATAAAAGAACATGCTGGGTGCTCCAAGGTAGGTGCTCTTACATAGAGGGTTTTAGCTTCTATGACATCCAATATATATCAGGGCATTTGGACAGGGATTCTGTTTATGAGACAACCCCTGTAATTTACACACTTTAATGAACTCTTTGCAAATTACAAATTATTGACCACTGTGCTATAAAAATATAAAGAAGTTATAATATAGCCCAAGACAAATAGAGCTGCATTTCGTAGGAAATCACGGTTTATTCAAGGTGTGTGAAATTCCTGTGTGTGCAAAAACAAACGGGAAGTGTGAAGAAAAGCCTCATTCTACAGCCATGGCAAGGTCATTGTTTGCTTTCCTGAGAACAAAGCCTTCATTGTAACCAAATGTGTGATGTATGAAAGCTACCTGGATGAATACTACAAATTACCTTCATGACTCAGAGTCTAAAAGCAGAAAACAACCCCTGTTGCCCTTCCCTTTCCACCTTAAAAAAAAGAAACCTAAGAAGTTGGGTTTAAAGACTCAACACTGAAGTCGAAATAAATGATGGTGTTAAGCAGCATGACCGCATCAGCGAAATGGATTATAAATGAAATTTCCATAATGTATGCAACACAAATATCAGCGTCGGCATAAATCAAGGTATTTTCTAAACACAGGTTAATTGTAGAACTCCACAAACTGTCTATTTTTTATGCAAAATAATCCACTTAACATTTGTCATATTGGGCTTAATCCGCAGACACTTGCATCAGATGCCCTTACGGGGCCATCAATAACTCTGCTTCTGTGGAGAGAACGCCGTAGGTAGATTGCAGAAACTTGTATGTTATTTTTCAAGTGTCCGTCTCCTGCGAGTGTTTATTGCCAGGGATTGTGCCAAAATGATTTGAAATAAAACGGATTAATTATGGTAGAAGCCTTTTAATATAAGAGAGTGAGCTGCGAATGTGATTAATGCAAATTGTGTTGCTATCATGAGAATGGATGGAGACAACATCACAGGCCATATCTGCTGGCTGCCAAATAACTTGGGTAATTTACTGCATTAAGAATCAATAAAAAAATAATGCTTTTCAAATGCATCACTATCAATCTGGAGGTAGTTACACAGCAAACATTTATATTTCCATCTAATAACTATATAAACTCGGCCACCCTATTTTACACCAACTTTCCGGAGATTAAGTGGGAATATAGTCACTACATTTCCACTTTCAGTAATTTTTATTGGTTTTGATATAAAATCTAGAAGCCGCACCAATTAGAAATTGTGCTAATAAATGGGCACAGACCGCAAAATGGATATAAATAAATGAACTTGTGCTTAAAGTAAACCGGTCGAATCGGGAGGAGGGGGGAACGTGCTAACCGTAAGAAGGGGGCTAGGGTATAATGTGGTCATTAACATTTGTCAGATCTGGCTTAAGAATCTGAAGAAACCTGTATCAGATACCCTTGTGGGACACATTTCCTAGGCTCTGTGCAAACTACATCTGAGCCCAAGTTTGGTGTATATGCCAGAAGAACCTACTGGTGTATATGTTAAAGGTATCATATGGCACCATGGAGCTGATGGGTGACAAAACAGAGTCCTTTTGACTTCCATTGGTTTGGCGGACCCTGTTTCCCCGAAAAGAAGACAGTGTCTTATATTAATTTTTGCTCCTAAAGACGAGCTAGGACTTATTTTTTGGGGATGTTTTTTTCTCTATGAACAATAATTCACATTTATTGTTGAACAAAACATCAACATGTATTAATATACTGCAGTGATTTCATCACAAACATCAGCATAAGCAGCCAAACTCTGAATTGCATTAAAAAAATGCAGTCTTATTTTCGGGGAAACAGGGTATAAGTTTCGCTTAGCTGAAAAGGAAAGCACAGCAACCCAAGTTTTTCTATTGAAAAGACCAACTCAAGTAATCATACCTGGTCTGCATTTGCATAGTACTAGACCTTCTATCAGAGGTATACCTATAATGGAAGGGCTGAACAGAGCCTTCATTATATAGCTCTAAAAAGAAAACTATCATTAGCGGAGATGATTCTCTTCACTGAAACCACAAGACGACAAAAAGAGTGAGCACCACAATAACCATGTGGGGTGCTACATGTGTCAATAGTCAGGAAATATTAAAAGGGGGGAAAAGTGACACACCAAAAACTGCACAAACTCCAAATACACAATGCTTCATCAATAAGATCTATCTATCTATCTCTCTCTCATATCTATCTATCTACCCTGTTCCCTCAACAAACAATATTAATTAATTCTGGGGAGACCATTGTATTGTCATATGTAAGATAATGGTGGCCTTAGGTTTTTAATCATGTTTGGACATTTTAATATTTTTTTTTTTATGCTGGAGGACATATCATTTAGAGCTATAAGTTGGGTCTCTCCTGTGGTCTGACCTGACCTCTGGGCATTTCTGCAATTAGCAACATACCGAAATCCTCACTCAACAAACACTATGGTACTGGTGAGCATTTTTTTTTTTTTGGGACCATTGTATATATAGACCATAACCAATGGAAAACTGATCATTAGCTCCAAGGCCCCAAAATATCGCCAACATAATGCAAAATGAAAATTACGGACTACAAAGCAAATAACTAGTAGAGGTAAAGAAAGTCCTTACATAATACAGAAAGAGCTGCTGGAAATCACTTTCCATTCTGAGGACAGGGGTTTCTTTGGGTCATGTACTTTATACACAATGTACCAGAAAAAAGAAAACATGGCCCTTACGTAATTCCCAACAGAGCTGCTCATCCTCAACACATGCACTGCTGATCTGCAGTGCCTGGGACATTGTGGTTTCAAGGTATAATATCCCAGAAAAGACCATTGTATGGTAAAAATATTGTATTCTGAGGCCGTAGTAACTTGAAGGACCACTGTACATACATCCATAAGAAATGGCCCTTGACCTTAGCAAACACAATAGATAAGGTGCGACTCAACCCTTCAGCTCTTGGAAGCTTCTTTATTTGTTTTGCTGATACTTTATTTTTTAGGTTATTATTTTTTTACTTTACATATTTTAGATGAGAGTTTTTAATAATATATGTTGGTTGGCCATATCATATGGATATATGTATATACCTTTTTCTTCACTGCATATTATTTTTTAGTTACTGAATAGTGATCTTTTTCAGAGGTAATTTTCTGTATTTTTTTACTTGGTTCCTGTGGTATATTAATATAGAGCTGTTGGGGACCACTTTTCTACCCATTGGTGCAGACTACAGCTCGGATTTTCTATTGAGTTCTACACAGCACTGGTTACAGTCAGAATTTTAACGGATTCTAAATACTGAATCTGCCGTAAATGTGATCAAAAACCAGTGCTGTGTAGACATAGCATAAAAGAATAAAAAAAATGAAGGTTACAGCATGTAAAGTATATAAACCACAATCATTATCTTCCAACTCAAAAATGATTGGCACTGAAAACTATTACAGTGCAAAAAAAGAACCTATGAATGTGCATTGTCTGAATATTGCATAAATACAATGGGAGATATGGAATGGGAATAATAACTTAATGGTCATTGCCTATGCAAAGTGGAAAGCTGGTTTTTAAAGGAGTTAATAAAACCTACTGCTTTCAACATACTGTATTATTCAGTTTGCTCACACTGCATATCAATTTGGTCCTTAAAGAGGTTGTCTCGGTACAATGATTGGGTTTTAATTAAAAGATCTTTAAAAAACAAGCAGCTTTGCAATATATGTTCATTTTAAATGTCCTACTGATTTTGAGTTATCCCTGGTAGTAGGAGTGCATCAGCTCCTCAAATCACTATAGCCACAGACCTGTTGATTTTTCTCTCACTGGCTATCAGTGCTGGTGACTCATCAGCTTCTCAATACAGGTCGGAGCGCGCACAGAGCCCGTCCTACACAGTATGAGGCCACTTGTGATGCTTCTGTAGGGGAGGGGGAGAGCTCTGGGTTCTGTGTCTGTGTAGCTGTGCTGCCTGGATTAACCCTGTGTGTGTCTGCTCCCTCCTGCTCTCTACACAGATTGAGGAGAACAGAGGTGAGGCTGATCTGTGGTCAGTATGATGTGACAGCAGTGAAGTGTGTTACTATAATCATGATGTATCTGTGGAGCTTTGACTATACGAATAGAACAGATCAGGGGGGCATGTGAACGGTTCATATCCCTCCCTGCTCTGCTGTATTAGTGACACATCATGATTATAGTAACTCACTTCACAGCTGCCTGTGTCTGTTCTCATGGGAGGACAGCACAGAACAGGGTTTGTTTTTTGTTGCTTGAGATGTCGGTGGAGATTTGTATGCTAAGCAAGGGGTATAGGAACACTTGAATCCCCCCCGCTCTGCTATTACCATACACAGCTTCACAGACCTCTCCACACTCATAGATCAGCCCTCTCCTATCTCCTGACTCTGTGGAGAGAAGCAGCAAGAGCTCAGCCACAGCAGCACAGTGCAGTTGATCCAGCAGTGAGCAGAAGACATAGACAGGCACACAATGTGTTAACTCTGGCAGCAAAGCCCCTCGCACTTTCCTGCTGTATAGAAGTTACTGCAGTTGGAGGAGAAGAGCTGTCTGTGTGCTGAGGGAAAGGGGGAAGGAGGAGGAGAAGAGGCAGACAAAAAGCACGACCCTGAATTCAAAAATCCTATGGTGCCAGACACACTGAGGTAGGCTGAAAGCCTGTAGTGAGACAACTCCTTTAAAGGGGTTCTATAGCAGTTATTAGCATATTTAGCTTCTTTGTAACTAGCTGAGAGGTAGGCTGGGATCACACTGCATATTACAGTGTGCACAGGTATGCGCCGTAAATGACAGTCACTTTGAAATTATGCACTTGCAAGCGCGTAACGCGTAATTTCAAAGCGAACACGACACACAATGGCACATAGCTGCCTCCTATACCTTACTACTTGACGCCTGAAAAGAATTGACATATTAATTATTTTCAAACATGCGCAAGAAGACGAGCGTAAAATACGCATCGTCTGACTGACGGCACATATTTTACACTGTGCTCTATGAGAAGTGGTGTGGACATTGTTTGGGCATATTTTGGTGCGTATTTTGCTGAAATTACGCGAAAATATGTCCCAAGAGACGTTGCACAAACACCCTCTTACACTGACAAGAGTAGGAGATCTAATCTTCAGAAAACAAAAAGTACAAGTGCTGTGAGGACTGAAGACAATTACTTATCTGTAATCTTGTTAGAGATAATTAGTTTACTCTGGACTGAGCTCTGTCTGTCCATGGGGTCATTCCCTGCTCTCTCCTCTCATCAGAGTTATGGTCAGGTAACCAAAGAAACCTGTGTGCACTCAGAGGAGATATATCATCTCTTATCTCATGAATAAAGTAAAAGCCATTGACCAAAATAATTAGAAAAAGTCATCAAATACCTGTCCCTTCATGTTGTAATTTTTGTAGTGCGAAAATCCCTTTAAAGGAGTTTTATCGTTTGAACTGTTCGGGCTCTTCAGCGAATTCTCTCAGATTGAGTTTGAAATCCAGGGGCGTGTCTCTCCTGTCAGCAGGCATGTCTCTCCTCCCAGGAGGCGTGTCTCTCCTCTCAGCAGGCGTGTCCTCCCTCCCAGGAGGCGTGTCTCTCCTCACTGAAGAACTGTGACATCATCATTTTGTATGAAGCAGGGATGCAGAAGGTTGTCTGGATATAACAGCTCTGTAGCCTCCTGCATGCTTATGTCTGCAGCCTTCAGGCTCCACAAGCTCCAGCAAGCACCTGTTATATCTCTTAGTTTACACACAAATTACACTGAAAGCCAGCAGCTTTTACTTCTCTTCTAGTGGTGTTCACCCAAATTGTACTGACAACAGGCAGAGATCTTTACTCAACTACAAGGACAAATGTCAGCGTCAAGTAAAGATCTCTGCTTGCTGTCAGTGACATGTGAGTGAAAACAATGGGGGGAGAAGCAATCAGCTTTGAGAGAAGACCCTGCTCAACCTATAACTAGTTTGGGCTGGTAGTGTAGCGGTAGAGCTTTGCTCTTACAATGAAGGGGTTTGGAATTCTAGTCCCTCACAGAGTATTTTTTTCCCCCCTAAATTCTACACATATGTTGAGAGACCTAAAATATATATGTCAATCTCTATAATGATATATATACACATACATAGCTCCCTATATCATGTCTCATCCCCCAGAGTATATGCATTGTATTGGAAGTGCTTGGTGTGACTACTGCGAGGATGGGACACTATATAGGGGAGCTTTGTGTGTGTATATAAATAAAATTATAGATGTTCAAACATATATTTTCATATCTTTACATATGTGAAACAATTTATAAAAGAAAATAAAAAAAAAACTACTGATGGGGCTTGAACTCCTAACCTCTCTCTTGTAGAGCGGATCATCTAAGCATTACACCACACATACAGCTTGTACGAACACTGTGTTGAATCCTCATGTTATACACTACAGATGATGACGTCATAAGGAGGCAGGGCTTGCATTAGATCTGAGGAACAGAACGCCCTCTTTTCAAAGTAGCAGCTTATGGACTGGACCTGTGAGGAGGTGAATCAACCTTTTGGCAAAAGCCCTTTAAACAGACAATAATTGCCCAGATCATTCACCCTAGAGCTGGGAGATGAGCATGCAGCCAGCAGACCTTGGTTTTACTATCGATTTTAACATCTCAGAGGGGAGTAAACACAGAGTGTGCAGGCAGCCAATCACAGCACAGGGGGCGTGGGTGGGGCGTTTCCTGTCTAGGGGCGTATCCCAACAGGCTGAATGAAATGTCATTAACATATCACACAAGTGCCATATATATCTTCATATGTACTGACTTAATTTCACAGAAACTTCATAGGAGCCTCCCCTCTCTCTTTAATTCACTTATTATTTCACAAACGAAGGCTGTGCAAAAAGTGTTTTTTATCAAAATTATTTTACTTATTCACAATGTGCATGGTATATGCATAATTAGCTACAATGCCAACATATCCCAAATAGTCACTGTAGTGAAGATAAATAAGTCAATACTTAGCTGTACTTAGCTTATTCAGGCATATTTAAACATTCCTTAGGAGCAAATGATCCAGTAATCGAGCCATTCATATGAGCCATCAGGCTTCATGCTGCATACTGTTTCGGAAATCTCCGTTTCCTTTCTCAAGCTTGAGAAAGGAATATTTAAATATGCCTGAATAAGCTAAGTACAGCTAAGTACTGACTTATTTATCTTCACTACAGTGACTATTTGGGATATGTTGGCATTGTAGTTAATTATGCATATACCATGCACATTGTGAATAAGTAAAAAAATAATTTTGATAAAAAACACTTTTTGCAAAGTCTTCGTTTGTGAAATATTGAATGAAATGTCAGCCAGCCAATCACAGTGCAGGGGGCATGTCTAGGGGGGGGGTGGTGGTGGTGTGAAACGTCCAGGGGGCATGTCCGACCAGCAACAGCAGAAATAGAACACAGATTTACAGAAAAGCTCATATCTGCTAAACCAAGTGACTGAGGTAATGTAACCCAATTACCAAAGGTGCTTATTTTTTACTGTCCCCATAATCTGAGACATGATCTTTGTAACGATAAAACCCCTTTAAGCTATACAGATATAAGAAACCATATTTTGTGGAGATGCCACTACTTTCTATGCAAATTCTTTCACATGACAAGTAGTTGTAAGCCTAGTGTGGACTTCTATCTACCCAAAGGTTTCATAAACCTGCCGCATTAAAGTGTGCATGTTTTTGGAGAACCACATCCCCCAAAGTGTTTAACTCTCAAGATGAAGGCTTATGGTTCTTTAGATTACTTTGAGGGCCCAACCCCAGTTACAATATTCATTTGTTGTAGTCAAGTTAAGAACTCTCTGTGCTAAAGCTCTAAAAGGTTGATGCAGAATAGGAGAAAACTAAGATTTAAGAAATTTAGTATTGTTCAAAAGGTTTAGACAGGCATTGGAAAAAATACTGCAAAGTAAGAATGCTTTCAAAAATATGTGTTAATAGTTTATTTTGATCAATTAACAAAATTCTTAATAAATTAACAAAACAGAAATCAAATCAAAATTTGGTGTGACCATCCTTTGCCTTTAGAGCCTTAGACGTGATGTTATGACCCTACAGAGCCCTTATCTCATCATCATCAGATTTGTCTGGGATTACTTACAGGAAATAAGAATCTGAGCACACAATATCCGCTGAAGACCTAAGGATACTTCTCCAAGTTATCTGGAACAACCACCCGGCCAAATTTCTTCAAAAATCGTGTACAAGCATACCTAGGAGAATTGATGTTTTGAAGGCAAAAGATGACCATGCAAAATATTGGTTTGATTTTCTCCTTTGTTCATTCACTTTGCATTTTTAATTGATAAAAATAAACTATTAGCAGTTCTGAATTTGAAAACATTCTTACTTTGCAGCATTTTTCCAAACCAGCCTAAAACTTTTGCACTCTACTGTATAAGCAATAATGAATCAAGATAAACCAAGTGCTTGCATATAAAAGTGAGCAATAACTGCTGCAAGGTATATATCACTTCCCGAGATGAGGATGGAGCTTCTTCAGGCTGGTGTACAGTAAAAATAAAATAAAGGCCGTTGCTCATCTTAGCACATATAGATAGCGGTATAAAACATATGCTCTATTGTACTGGGCTGTTACTAGACATTTAATACACACATTTTGAAATTGGGTTTTTCACATATCTTGGCTGAGTGTAAAATATTTTTACCCCCAATTTTCACTAGAAGTAGTAAATTTGGGTCTAAATGGGGTTGCTTTAAATACTCTAAGGGCCCTTTTTTGTGTCAAAGGGCCCGGACCCCACCCCGGTATCCTTTAACAGGGCTCCCCAACTCCAGTCCTCAGGGCCCATCAACACGTCATGTTTTCAGGATCTCCCACAGAATGCACTGAATAATGAAATCACCCTGCAATGCTAAGGAAAGCCAGAAAACATGACCTGTTGGTGGGACTTGAGGAATGGAGTTGAGGACCCCACGCATTTATGCCTCTCATTCACAACTTTTCCTATTATATGTACCCTGAAAATGACTCGGAGCCGGATGCGCAAGAAATTGCCCGATGTAAGGTTTCCAGGAACTCCAGACCATCACGTTCCGGATTAATGGAGTATTACTGTTCAGAGAGTGGAAACAAGCCAAACACACTCTATCAGCAGTGATTAACAGCGGCATCATTGCTGTAAAATTGCACAGATTTTACTCTCCTTTATAGGCCGGACAAACAACTCTGTGTAATGGCCTGTGGATCTGCCCATAAATGTTTCCATAAACATAAAAAACTACAAATAAGAAATTACTGTTGAATTTCAAGGGAAAAAAAATGAAAAGAACAACTATGTTTACGGATATTATATGTTAATATTAAATCACAAGTCACAGCAAAGCAAAAAGTTCAGATGGTGCAATTATGGAAGGGAATTAATTCTGATAATACTCTTAAGTTAAGTAGGGAAAGCTTTCTCCAGAAGATCACGATGTTATTACCGTATACTGTACTTTAACTGTTTATTTATTCGCTGTCCATGGGGCTGATTTACAGGCAATAAAACGCAATCACTTCACAAGCCTAAAGGAGGAATCATTTGCTAATGGAACTTTTAGCAGATATGGGACCAGTGACATGAGGTAATTCTTCTCAGGAAGGGACTGCTTCCTACTTTATCACGGTAAACATTCACTAACGTATACATTAAGGAAAAGTTAAATACATTATGACCTCATAAATATTCCAATCAGTCAATAGGCTACTTAGTGTTAAAAGACCAGACTCTATCAGTCATTTAATACTTAGGTAATTATTATATAAATTTAGACTGCAGTAACATGCTGATAATCAAAGGTGTCCAGCAGAGGAGAAGAGCACTCATTAGGACTTAACAGCCTGTACAACTGTAGGTTCTTTAGATGCCACCACACACAGGAAGGCAAGTTCACAGACTGACCCTATGCTTAGTGCACAATGCCTTTACCGTAGACCATATTCATATTGGTCGTGCAGGAACAATTGTGTTTGATCTGTGACATAGGAAGATGTTCTCTAAATAAATTTAAAGAAAAATCTTAATTGAAATATTTAGAAATGATTCATATATTTTGATATATATTTAAAATTTATCATCAAAGCACATCCTTGGCTCTATTTTACTACATCTCTGCAAATGCTGGTAATACTATTTGGAGGTTATGAAGTTTTCTAATATGATCCTGAGGTATATCCAAAGTAAATTGGTTGTCCAATTCAACAAAAACACCTAACAATTAACCTCAACTGATATAAAAGAAAAAAAGATGTAATCATTGCCAATCCAGCTAAGTAGTTCTAGTTTTGCTTTGGTCTTACTTTACTTCCAGGAGGCATATGACCACTGTAGCTAATCAGTGGCCTTAGTGGTTACATGCCATTCTATTGGTACCACCACTAGCTGTCGGTGAACTCCTAATGCATGAAAAGGTCAAGCTTAAATGTATTTTATATTTTTTTAATTGAGTATGGCGATGGAAAAAGTCTCATCTCCAGTGTGGACATGGCTAGAAATTAAATGCTTCTTACAGAGTCACTCCTTAGTTGCCCTGGCTGTGTGTTTCAGGTCATTGTCTAGCTGGAAGATCCAGCCACGACCCATCTTCAAAGCTCTTACTGAGGGAAGGAGGTTATTGTCCGAAATCTCGTGATACATGGCCCCATCCATCCTCCATTTAAAACGGTGCAGTTGTCCTGTTCCTTTTGTAGAAAAGCGTTCCAAATGTAGGATGCTTCCACCCCCATGCTTCACTGTTGGGACAGTGTTCTTGGGGTTGCTCTCATGCTTCCTCTTCCTCCAAACACAGCGAGTGGAATTGATATTTTGGTCTCATTTGACCACATGACCTTCTCCCATGCCACCTTTGGATCATCCAGATGGTCATTGGCGAACTTCTAATGGGCCTGGACACGTGCTGGCGTGAGCAGGGGGACCTTGCATGCCCTGTGAGATCCATGACGGCGTGGTGTTACTAACAGCAATCTTTGAGACTGTGGTCCCAGCTCTATTCAAGTCATTGACCAGGTTCTCCTGTGTAGTTTTATGCTGCTTCCTGATCTTTCTCAGAATCATCCTTACCCCCACGATCCCAAGACCGAGGAAGATCGACAGTCATCTTGTGTATCTTCCATTTTCTAATAATTACGCCAATAGTTGTTGCCTCGCTATTATACTGCAGTCTATTCCAGCCTTGGGGAGATTTACAATTTTGACCCTGGTGTTCTTAGACAGCTGTTTGGTCTTGGCCATGGTGGAGAGGTTGGAGTGTGACTGTGTTGTCAGGTGTCTTGTATACAGAAAACGAGTTCAAACAGGAGCAATTAATACAGGTAATGAGTTCAGAGTAGTAGGGTAGGATTATGATTTTTTTCCCCCTTTTTGAAAATTTTAATTATTCTGATGTTGAATTTCATGAACTTTTGCCTATATATCAGTTTTCTGGTGTTCTTTAGTGATTTTCATTGAAAAACCTCCTGCACCCATTGTAATTTCACTTTTGCCCTATAGCGAAACAAAAAATCATGATGTAAAGCATAAAAAAAAACTATAAATATGAAACATATTGATCAAAAACAACTATCATAATGTGAAATTGTGAAAAAGCTTCTGCACCTGTAGATATATTGTATTAGGGTGAAGTATAAAAAAACAGTTGATAATTGTACAAAGCTTTTATTTGCAAATGAAAATCACAATAAATGGCCAAACAGAAATTAAATTTGTGAATCGCTGTTTAAGAATTTGCTGTTAGGATATTTGTCAATTTTGTTAGTGTTGTAAAGCTCTTCTCATTCAGCAACCATATTTGATAGAGGAACATCAAGCAGCGTCGGTTCCTTTATCCAGTTTTTCTAAAAGCATATTAAAGCCTTAGGACACTTCAATTTGGAAATAGCAGCGGCAGCTCATTGTATGTGTCCTCTGAATAGTGCTGCTTGAAAACCATGTATTTGCCCATGTATTAGCAATGAAGCCACAAGTAGATTTAAGCCGATATCTCCATTGTGGAAGAAGGAAAAAAGTGATCAATGCCAAGATTGCCCATGAATTCCACCTGGCAACATGAAGTGAGGGCAGTTTACGCCATTTCAATTGAGTCCAGTTTTTCTCCGTATGGTATATATGTTATATATATTTTATTTATAAATAAATAGTACATATATTTTTATATATTCCATATTTATAGTTTTTTTATGCTTTACATCAAGAAGTAAAATGATTTTTTTTTTAGTATAGGGCAAAAGTGAAATTACAATGGGTGTGGGAGGTTTTTCAATGAAAATAACAAAAGAACACCAGAAAACTAACATATAGGCAAAAGTTCAACAAATACAACATCTAGATAGTTAAAATGTTCAAAAAGGTAAAAAAGTATTAGGGCTTCTTAAAGGAAAACTAACAGGTCTGTAAGAGCCAGAATTCTTGGTGGCTGGTCGGTGATCAAATACTTATGCAAATTAATTATTTAAAAATCATACAATGTGATTTTCTGGAATTTTTTTTAGATTCTGTCTCTCACAGTTGAAGTGTACCTACGATAAAATACAGACCTCTCCATTCTTTGTAGGTGGGAAAACTTGCAAAATCACCATTGTATCAAATACTTATTTTCCCCAGTGTATATTCTGTCAAAAAGCCCTCTTCTCTTTTGGAGTGCTATGTATGATTGTGCAATGTTATGGTTGTGGATACTGGATAAACAGGATATACTCCACTCACATAAAGTTAGGGATATTTGGTTTTTGGTTGAAATTTCAGAATGTCAATATAATCTTGGCAGTAAATTTCATAAAGCAAGTCTTCGGGCTATTCCGCACCTTACAGAAAGGCAAAGAAGTGGACGTCCACTGGCTACATCACACACTGATGACCACTGCATTGTAAACACTGCCCTGCGTAACCTTTCTGTGACTCTTCCAGTCTCTCTGTATCTCTGTAGCAACCTGCCAATGACACTGTGTGACATTCTGAGCTCAAAGGTCACTTCTGTCTGAGAGCATCCTGCTTGAAACCTCACAATGGCGAGAAACTGTTGATCAACTGTAAGGTGTTGTCTTGGTCTCATGATGTCAAAATGTGAACAGCATTATGAGGAGGAGTGTTTAAATCCCAATTCAAATTGATCCCCTACATGTATTGGGTGATTCAGGGCTCAAGCAACTGTAGGGAATTTTGCCATTAAAATCCTTATTAGGAGATTAGCAAGTTGTGCAAAAAGTACTGAAACACTGAACAGTTGGACATGTGCATCCTAAAGTTGAGATGGTCTCATTTAAAAAAAAAAAATAAAAATAATTCAATACATTTTATGGCCATCCTGAAATTTCAACCAAAAGCCAAACATCCCTAACTTTTTGTGAGTATTGTATATTTGTTTTTTCAGGTAAACTTGTCCATTAATTTCTGACAGGTTTTGGATTCTCAACCTTTAACCACAGAATCTTTGGAAGTCAGTGTAAGAGCCGGAGATGGTGACAGATGGACTTTGCCAGAAGGCTTCAACTTTAGAAGTTATAAAATCTTAAAATCTGAATAGTTAGTGAAAACTTAAAATTGTCTAGAAATCAGACAGCCAAGCAGAACTATCAATTCACCACAATTTCTTTGGTGTCGTCCCCGAGTGTCTACGGGACTGTGTCCTTACTAGAAATATACAGCGTCTTTATCTCATCTTCTGTCAAGATGAATTCAGAGATTAAGATGGAAGAGGGACATTATGTAGTTCACGGTGATAATTATTATGCAACAAATTTTCTTCTACTTTTGAAGAAAAAGAATTTAATTGTGTAGTTGGAAACAGGAGGGAGGCGTAAATTTATATTCCTTCAAAAAAAATTCTCTGCAATATATCCAGAGCTCAAATGATAGCCATTAGCTTTGCACTATATCAAGCATGACTGTATCTGGCTGCAGAGAAATTCATATTTCTGAACTCATTTTAATTATCTTGGGTTCCACTATTTGAATCTCTTTCCTATATACATTTGGCAGAAATTTACTTAAACTCATATATAATGGCCTGTAGTGCAGATATGGATTAAATGTAGATCCTAAAATCAAATCAATTCAAACACAATTCTTTTTACTATTAAATCTTGAAAAACTATTAATCATCCTTGGAACATTAAAATTATGACCTCATTTCAAGGCGTCCAGATTTTCTCCATTCTAAAGTGCAGCTCATTCGTACCAAAGCAATAGAATATAAACTGCAGATTGGAATGCCCGCCCTGGTACTAGCTAAAGTCTGACAGGTGAGGGTCTTACCTCTGGGCCCCACACCTATTTAGGTGCCCCAAAAGCTTTGTCTCAAAATGGAGAGATGGTCGTGCTTGTGTAGGAATCTCCACTGTGTTCTATAGCAGTTCCAAGTACAGGTAAGTGAATAGAGCTGAATGGAGAGTTGTTCGCAGAAGTGACCAGTTCTCCATTTCGAGACAAAACTTTTGAAAGGTGGGACCCGCACCTATCAGACTTTGATAGCATACCCAACCGCTACGTCATCAAAGTCTATGTTGGGAGGACACATTTAAAGGGGTCTTCCTATTTCATTGATGAGCTTTAAACAAGTAGGCAAAAGGTAAATAAAAATATTACCAATACACTGATATTCTGATTTTGCTTCTCTTCATCTCCTGCTTTTGTACACAAGCTTCCCTAGCTACCAGCCACCAATCTCTGCTCTCATTGCTCCATCAGTATTCAGGACGGAAGCTTGTTTACATTACTTAATGACAAGCTTTAACCCTTAAGAACTCTGTAGCCTTGTACACTGATGTTCAGAAACCTCAAGCATTCACATCACTTTAAGGGTACGTCCACACGACAAGTGTAAAATGCCGGTGAGATTGTGTTTAAGAATCCGGCTGGTATTTTATCATCTTTTGCATGGTTTTGGGGGGACCGATCTATCTGCGGTTTACGGATTCGCCCATTCCCCATAACCAGTGAACTGCACACCTTCGGCCCGAAAACAGGCCGGAAGATTGTGCATGTTCCAAGTTTTTTGGAACGTTGGCAGCTAAAAAGCCGTTCAATGTATACTATTGAATGGATTTTCTAATAAAGTCTATGGGGATGGTTTCTTGTCATTTTTCAGATGGTTTCAAAATCTGCAAACTGTCTGAAGAAACCTTGCTGTGTGGATGGGCCCTAACAGGGTCAGCTAGAAATATAGAAATAGCAGGGATGGTATGTCAGTCACTGGTGTAGAACTGCCCACAGCCTAACCAGGAAAAAGGAGCTTGAAGCTGGTTGTGGCTCTGTAAAACAGCATGGCGAGATAAACCACTTAAGGGCCAGCCTTTTTTTTTTTTTTTTACTTTTCTCATCCTCCCCTTCCAGGAGCCACACCTTTGTTGTTGTTTTTTTTTTTTTTTTAATCAACATAGCCATACGAACGATTGCTTTCTCTGGATAAACTGTAATTTTTTTATTGGCACCATTTAATGTGCCATATTTTGTATTGAGAAACCCCAAAAAATTATTTTCAGCGTGAAACAGTACAATTCTGTACATGTACAATCTACTGCTATACACGTTTATGGTCACATTACTGCTATCTAACACACCTGGTTACACCTTGCCTATGGCCATGACTGAAATGCAAAGGTTTACCATGGGGCCTAGATAACCCGGTCACACCGACTATGGATTGCAAATGGCTACACAGTCAGGATTGGCGATATCTTCACTCCTGGCTGCTGTTGACAGGTGTCCGCTGAAATTTTGTATTTTCGTTATTTAATTATTGGTATGCAGTGAGCTTGTTGTGGCTGCAGAGAACAGAGAGTTGACCATGCTCGCAAAATTGCTTGGCTAGCTTTAGGATATTTAAGGGAATGTGTCATCAAAAATGACTTATTGTTTAACTCACATTTTTATGTTTAACACATTTTTTAAGAATTTTTGGTTATATTTTTTTAATTAATTTTCTATATCACTTTCAATATTTTTAAATCATTCTTAAGTCCTGCAGTTTTCACTTTGGCCACTAAGCCTAATAAATATAATAAACCTGTGGATTTTTTTTCTCTCTTTATCAATACACAGACCTCATTGAGGTTTCTTTTTTTTTTTTTTTATTTGCACTGTTCGACTTGTTACTAACGAGTCCAAAGGACAGGAGTAGAATGACAGCACCTGGGGTTTGAACACTCAGTAGCTGCCTGAGAGGAGAAGTGATGTCTGAGCATGTGCGACCAGGACTGAGGAGCTCTCAGCCCTGGTCGTATCCCCTGGAGATGAGCTGTAAACAATGGATCACTAAAGGAGCAGCTAAAACAAAAATGGTGCAGAATTTATAATAACGATGAATGAAGAAAATGTTTATTATGTAATTTGCAAACTTCTCACATCAATTTTACTTCGTGGCAAAACCCCTTTAGGCAATGTTCACACGGCTTATTGCCGGATTTCGCCGCGCAATTACGCCGGCTGCCGTGCAGCGGGGGGCTGGCAGCTCGCCGGCCCCATAGACATTCATTATTCCCGGCGCGTACACGCCGTAAATAATTGACATGTCACTTTCTCCCCGCCCCGCGGATTTGCCGAGTGGGGAGAGGAGACGTAATCCATATCCTCTATGAGAACTGTGGACTACCGTAATGCCTTGGACTGATTTCAGCCGTATTGGAGCGCAAATACGGCGCTCAATACGGCTGAAATCGGTCCCAAAATAAGCCGTGTGAACGAGCCCTTAAGCTTTAGTAGCCAAATAGTACTATCTTTTCTGTGCTCTTTAGACCAATAGCAGAACAGACTTGTCCCAGCGAAACATGATGAAACACCCACTTTAAGTTTTGGTGACCAGAAGTTAAAAAAAACTAAAAAACAGAAATAAATATCCAAACCTGTGATGTGACTGACTTTTGTTAAATGAGAATATCCTATCCAGTCATATTATAACCATTAATGTCAATTTAAATCAATGACATTTGTGATTAACATTTTCTGACTCAATATTTCATGACAAGTGAGCGACATACACAGACTGCCAGAAAGTTTATCATTTCGATTGTCTTCTTCAGTCAATATTCTGCATTCAGCTGATTAAATGATATAATCCCCTGATTTACCTACATTTACCTAACAATTTTTATAGTAACCTCCCAAGACCACGTGGACTAAGAATTTCACAGATATTCAGATGGTTTCAGACTTTAGATCCTGACATCACATCTACTGTAAAAGCATTAATCTTTAAAGCTTATTAGCAAACTGAAACCTTTTTCCTTTTTTTCTTCTCAAACCCTTTCCTGTCACGGGGATTTTTGTTTTTGTCATGTTCATCTTGATTTCCCCACCTTCCAAGAGCAATACCTTTTCCATCTACAGAGAAACTCGAGGGCTTGTTTTTTGAGGGACACAATGTACTTTTCAATGGTACGATTTACTGTACCATATACAGTATATCACAAAAGTGAGTACACCCCTCATAATTTTGTAAATATTGTAGAATATCTTTTCATTGGACAACACCGAAGATATGACATTGATACAATGTAAAATAGTCAGTGTACAGCTTGTATAACAGTGTAAGTTTGGTGTGCCCTCAAACTAACTCAACACACAGCTATCAAGGTCTAAACCGCTGGCAACAAAAGTGAGTACACCCCTAAGTGAAAATGGAGAAATTGTGACCAATTTGTCATTTCCCCTCCCTGGTGTCATGTGACTTGTTAGTGTTACAAGATCTCAGGTGTGAATGGGGAGCAGGTGGGTCAAATTGGTGTTATCACTCTCATACTGGTCACTGGAAGTTCAAAATGGCACCTCATAGCAAAGAACTGTCAGAGGATCTGAAAAAAAGAATTGTTACTCTACATAAAGATGGTCTAGACTATAAGAAGATTGCAACACCCTGAAACTGAGCTGCAGCACGGTAAACCAGGACTACACAGAGGTTTTTGTGTAGGTTTCAGTTTCATGGAATTCACTAGTTAGTATATATGACATGCTATCTTTTTTTATACTGGTTGATATGATTACAAGTTTTTCACGTTTTTTTATATTTTATTACTTTTAAAAAACTAAAAAAGTCTTCTTTCTTACATTTTTGTTGCAGTGACATTTTTGTGACCAATAACTTTTCTTTTTTTCCAATCTATGGACCCAAGTGAGGACTCACTTTTTATGGGCTGAGGTGCAGTTTGTATGTTAGCAAGTAGGGGTTCATGTGACTTTTTATTCCTATTTTCAGAGTACGCGAAAGGACCATAAAAACACAGTTTTGGCATTGAGTTTTATCGTGAGGTTGAAGGTATGGGAAATGTAGCACTGGCCATACCCAATTTCTCTTGTTCTTGGCAACGCATTGAACTAACTGCACCAATTTATTATATATTTAGGGAGTCGGTCCATTTTTTAATGACTCCGACTACTGCAAAATGGACTCCGAATCCACAGGCCTGGTTGCAGTGTCCACCAGGGTACCTTTTGTCACAGTACCCCGACATATACTCGCAACGTATAAATTAACATAGTGTGAACCCACCCTAAAATACCAGCAACTAAGGGAGAAATTTATATGCAACTTTGCAAGATCTATCAACATCTAAAGTTCAGAAATACCTTGTTTCAAAAGCTTCTTGTGACAGCTATCTCTTATTTCTGAAAGTTATATTGAAGTGGAGATACAAGTTCATACAATCTGGTATTACTGAGATGTTATTCATCATGTGACTACATATAGAATTAAATGTAATGATGTCTGTTACCTTTCCCAGCATCCTGCCTAAGAAATAGTAGTGCCTGGCAAACGAGTCACCAACGAGCATCTGTGCTGCAGGATTTGGGTACAGCAAACCCTCATTAGTAGTCTTAAAAAATCCCTGGTTAGGATTAAATCCAGATTTCAGCAGCTCATTTAGAAATTCTCTAAATATTCCTCCACCATCAATCCCGGCCTCGTCCAGACCATGCGTGTTTAGCAAATGGACACGAATTCGCTTCTTGAGATCTGGCTCTGTAAGGACAGATAAGGTTGTTGTAGTCACAAGTTTATTTCCAAAAAAACCATTTGCAACAATAAGGTGATATTTCCATAATCCAGGACTTGATTCCTACAGAAATGCAAGGTAATGTGAAATTGCACAAGAACATAAGTACAATCAGTGAGAAACATATAGGAAACCCCTGTCATTAAAAAAAAAAATGATAGTGTTAATATTTTGTGTTCGCATTTTATCTTCACTGATAGAAGTGAGTTTCTTATACTTTTCTCAGTATCTGAAAATCCAGACTATTTTGTAATTTACCACACATTCACCCCCACAGGTGTTCTATGCAAGAATTCTATCAAATGAAACACTTCTAGGATAAACATCAGATAGACCCCCTGTGTCTATATAGCACACCATCAGATGCAGAATGACATTTCTGGTCTTAGACATTTATAGCACCTGTCTTTAGACCAAGCCTTCGAAATTCTACATGTAAAATGGGGATGGGTCCATGCGTGCATAGCACTCTCCATTCGTTTCAATAGGTGTTTCGAGTTCAGCTGATAGGAATAACCCTTTAAGAAGTACAGCAGTGCTGCTGTAAATTCAATACTGGTGTGAGATAGCATAACACTTGCTAGAACCAAGAGCAGCATTCTTAGACGTGTCTGCCTCTGTCCCTAGAGCTGCTACTTCCTCTTCCCCCTCAACGCTCCCTAGACAGTTATGGGCAGCCTGTAACCTGATACCTTAGTGAGCTGATGTCTTTAACTCTTCCTGTCTGAAGATGAACTTTTATCACTCAGGCTATGTTCACACGGCTAATTGCAGGGCGAACAGTACGCCCCGCAATTACACCGGGTGTTTGGAAGCTTGCGCCGTTTGCTGATTACCGTAATGTCTGGGGCGCATTTTGCTCGTATTAGAGCGCAGTATGCCGCCCCAATTTAAGCCGTGTGAACATAGCCTAAAATGAGAGTGGGTGATCAGTGCAGGAGGGAGAAAACAACAAATCTGTTTAGTATAAAAAGGAGGAATTATTCTGTTAGGATTTATTGCAATTTTTTTTTTATCAACACAGTTAGGGTTTAAAATTTTACATTTCAAAATAATGAATAGCGACTTATAAATCAGAAACAAATGTGATACTGACCATTCTCAGGAGACAATTTATCGTATGCATCCTCATATATATAGTTTCTTCTAATGGTGACATTAATTCCATCTAAAAACGGCCCATCACCTTGTACTTCCTGCTTGTCCGCATATATTAATCTTTGGAAGATCTAGACACGATGAATAATATGGGTTACATGTGCTGTTGTATAGTCTTTGATTGACAGAGTATAATGGGAATTGCAGTTTTTAATCAGAAGAGTGACAGGCTGACATCTTACACCTACTTAAATACTCTGCATACTGTTTAAACAGTAAAACACATGGCAATAGCACAGCATACAATGGTCTGAATAAGTGGTTTTCTTAAGAATAATATTTTGTGCAGTATGATTGAATGGATTTCACGCTTTTGAAGTCCTAAATCTTTTTTGTACCGTACTATGGTAACATCTGTTTACACTGGTAATGTCGCCAGTTCATCAATTTCCTGTATTTTTGGCTCTAGAAAAAAAAAACTGCAGTCTGCAGTGATATGTTGGTCCTCAAATCACAAGAATCAATAGGATTCCCACTTCCTTGTAGATCAGGGGTCTGCAATGTCGGCTCTCCAATTGTTGGGAAACTACAACTCCCATCATGCATTTATATAATTTATATAATTTACATCAGTGGGCATGATGGGAGATGTAGTTTCCCAACAGCTGGTGAGCCAACATTGCAGACCCCTGCTGTAGATTGTATGTCCTTGCAGGCATGGCCACTCTCCGTCTGTACCAGTTTATTTAGTGATGGTAATGGTGACTGACTCTTTCATATATCATGTACTTAAACTCCTTTTTGGATGGGCGGTGCTCAAGCATTGGTGCATAAAAAAATATTATTATACTATACTATAAGCCCCTGAGGGCGGGGTTCTCTCTCTTAGGCTGGGTCTACACTGTAAGGCCATGTTCACACGGCTTAAAATTGGACGTATTTCAGTCCGTAATTACGCGCCGCAGTGCGCAAATTACGGCTGGAATACGTCCCAGTCATTACGGTAATGCACAGTTCTCATAGAGAAATATGGATTACGTCTCCTCTCCCTGCCCGGCGAATACGCCGAGGGGGGAGATAAGTGACATGTGAATTACCAGTAATGATAGTCTATGGGCCAGCGAGGTGCCACCCACCCCCCCCCCCCCGCCCCCCGGCCACACGGCGTAATTGCGGGGCGTAATTACGCCCTGCAAATAAGCCGTGTGTATCTAGCCTAAATGTTAAAATGCCGTCCAAAATCTGACGACATTTTAACATTGCTGCACAGCAATTTTGCCGCCTTTCAGTGTATGAGGTCGGCAGCAAATCCAGACGGAATATCCATCATATTTTAAAAGCCGACAGATTTTAAAACCGATCGTAAAAATCTGTGCTATGTAGACTACAGCACAGATTTTTTTATTGTTGTCTATGCAGCACAGGGTACCGTTGGATTTTCTGTAGATTCAAAATACTGAATCTGCCGAAAATCCGACGATATTACCATGCTGTGTAGACATAGCCTAAGGCTATGTTCACACGGGTTAACTGCGGGACGTAATTACGCCCCGCAGTTACGCCTTGTGCGGCCGGGGGCGGGAGCGGGGGCCGGCACTTCGCCGGCCCATAGACAATCATTGCTAGCGGCGAAAATGACATGTCAATTATCTCCCCCCTCGGCGTATTCGCCGAGCAGGGAGAGGAGACGTAATCCATAGTTCTCTATGAGAACTGTGGATTACCGTAATGACTGGGACGGATTCAGCCCGTAATCTGCGCACTTCGGGGCGTAATTACAGACTGAATTACGTCCCAGTCATTGCCGTGTGAACATGGCCTTAGTAATGGCTATTGCACTACTTTTTGTCTTTTGTGATGTACTTAAATTCCTTTTTGAAAGTACGATATCCTGTCATTTTTGGTGCTTTAAAATAAATAACAACAATAACTGTATTTACCGTATGTACTCGAGTATAAGCCGAGTTTTTCAGCACAAAAAATGTGCTTAAAATACCCCATATAGAAGAAAAGTTGATACAGCAAATTGGGTTGTATTCCGTAAAATCCAAAAATGTTTTATTGGTAATACAAAATAAAATTCATTGCAAGTCCAAACAATGGCACATCCCCTAAAAAGATATATCAGCCGAGTCACTGTCGGCACTCGGGCGCCGCGATGGCCCGTGCGCCGACAGGGACACTTCAGTTATATGCGACTCCTCAGGGAGCGCATATAACTAATGGCCGAGTACAGCCGTCAGCCTCCGGGCACTGCGGTGGCGCAGGCGCTGTCAGCTATCTCTTCACTTGTATGCGACTCCTCCGGAGCGCATGCAGGAGAAGAGATACCACTGAGGAGCAGAGAGCGAGCGCTCCGTGCTCCACAGTGGACCCTGGGCGGCCGCAGACTCGTGGCTGTTCGGCGTTTCCGGCACAGGCAGCGTGAGTGACTTCACCCACCTGTGCCGAGAAGATGAAGGAGAGCGCGCGGGAGACGGGGCAACGGAGAGCGAGGTAAGTGGTTGTTTTTTGTTTTAAAAACGTGCCTATACCTGCCTATAGCCTGCCTAGGGGGACTTATACCTGCCTATAGCCTGACTAGGGGGACCTATACCTACCTATAGCCTGCCTAGGGGGGACCTATACCTGCTTATAACAAGACTAGGGGGACTTATACCAGCCTATAGCATGCCTAGGGGGACCTATACCTAGCTATAACCTACTTATACCTGCCTATAACCTACCTCGGGGGACTTATACGTGCCTATAGCCTGCCTAGGGGGACCTATACCTGCCTATAACGACCTATACCTGCCTATAACCTACCTAGGGGGACTTATACCTGCCTATAGCCTGCCTAGGGGGACCTATACCAGGCTATAACCTACCTATACCTGCCTATAACCTACCTCGGGGGACTTATACGTGCCTTTAGCCTGCCTAGAGGGACCTATACCTGCCTATAACGACCTATATCTGCCTATAACCTACCTAGGGGGACTTATGCCTGCCTATAGCCTGCCTAGGGGGACCTATACCTGCCTATAGCCTGCCTAGGG
Source organism: Phyllomedusa bahiana (assembly GCA_025379985.1). Lineage (NCBI taxonomy): Eukaryota > Metazoa > Chordata > Amphibia > Anura > Hylidae > Phyllomedusa > Phyllomedusa bahiana. The sequence goes on from JAODAL010020530.1 coordinate 52,895, forward strand.
GGACCTATACCTGCCTATAGCCTGCCTAGAGGGACCTAAACCTGCCTAGAGGGACCTATACCTGCCTATAACCTGCCCATGGGGGCAAGTACCTGCCTATAACCTGCCTATGAGGACTTATATCTGCCTAGAACGACCTATACCTGCCTATAGCCTGCCTATGGGGACATATAGCTGCCAATACCTGTGTATAACTACCTATACCAGCCTATATCTGCCTATGGGGGACATTAAACTGCCTATATCTGCCTATGTAATTTTATTGGGATCTATTTTTTTTTTTTTAATTAACCAGTAGCCGCTGCGTTTTCCACCCTAGGCTTATACTCGAGTCAATAAGTAGGTGCCTCGGCTTATACTCGAGTATATACGGTATATGGAAATGGATCCAATATATCCATGGCTCAGTTATAAATGGAAGCTACAATGCTTATATGTACTAAGCCTAAAGAGCACAAAACAAATTGAAAACTTTTGACCTTGCAATTACTTCAATGAGAAAACCATAACATTTCATGCCCCATTGACATGGTACACATAGTGCAGGTATAGTCATTATGTGTAGCTTTAGTGAACTAAGTATACTGGACTATACAGGATATAATAAACTGCAAACAAAATATATAAAATAGGGTAATTACCTTTACTCTTTCTTCAAAAGGAACTACAAAAGGAAGTTCAGTCAATATTGCTAATTGCCTCTCTTCAGAAACAGACAAGGGCGCTGGTTCCATACCCACTGGAATAAGAGAAAATAAAAAAAAGCAGTGTTCCTGTGAAACATTTTCAAAAGCTCAATAGAAATTGTATCAAGGTGGAAATGCAACCTGTCGGTAAGGTTATGTTCACATGTTTGTTCTATTCGGTGGAGGTATACGTCGACAGCTTTCCTAACATATACTTGGCATTTGCTATTGTAAATTCATACAGTTGCATGCATGGGCCACTTGACACAATGCAAAAACATGTTCTAGTGCAAGATGGCCCAATGTATAGGGAGGTGCAGCCTGCTCTACTTTCCCATACCAGTTTTATGGAGGTCAGGAGGACACTTTTTGGCCTCTTTCAGGTTCATGGGGGCCCATGGCTGCATCACTCCAAAAAGTGTCCACCCAAAACCAACCTAAGGCTAAAGCCTAAGGCATGTATCTACCAGGAAAAGCTTCAGGCACCTACATTAAACGTATACATAAGCCCCCTTTCGAAAACATGATAGGACTATATGCACACAATCTATTTAATTTATCAAAAACAGAAACTTGCTTATGCCTACATTTGTGCAAGCACCTAATTCATAACACAACATATACCAATTTTACAACAGGTACACGTGCAATGGTACGTCATAATTTGTAAATATATCGCTTATAAAATACAAGGGGAAGTAGATTCTTTACTGCAGATAGATGCCATAATCCAATATACACCAATGACTAAGACTACATTACCTCTTGTAAGGACCTTTTTGGAAATAGTAAGGGTAAACAGGTTTTAACCTCTTAAAGTTCTCATATTTGCTCAAGATTGGAATGGAAACACTATCATAACCTATAGTCACATTTTCTTACAAGAATATTAGAAAGGAATTTTTTTTTAAAAAGGATGGAAATGTACAGATGGCCGCCGGTGGTGAATGCCAGTGGCTATTTATGGTTCATAGATAAATGTTGGAGGCTCTTTATCAATAATGTGCTCACTGTGGTTTTTGGAAGCCTAACGGTAGGTACAAACCATGTTTTGACATACACGCTAGGATGTAAATGTTCAAGGGATGCCTTTGACGGATGCCAAGTAGTGGCTTCCATCACCCATAGGGTCTTATTGTTGAAAAAAAGAAAAAGTGCATGTTTAATTAATATGCTTTTTGTTGTTGTACAGAACAGAGTAAGCTCCTGTGCTAATCTATACTTTTTTTTTTTGCTGTATACGGACATATATTGGCCAAAAGCACACACTTTAGCCTCCTGTGGATATGTTCAGCATATACAGCGGGAGTTTTCCCAACGTACATCATAGCTGTGGTGTGTATCTAGCCTTAAAGAGGTTTTCTATAGTTAGAAGAAAAAGTCTGTTGTCATGCAGAATCAGTGCCAGGATGTGTTCAGAAACTGTAGTGATACTGCAGGTGAGCTCTATTAATATTAATGGAACTGAGCTGCAAATCAATCATGGTCTTTAAACAAAATTTACAAAAATAATAAAAAAAATAAAAATTAACCTGATAACATTAATTTTCTGCCCTAACATTCTATGAAAGCAGCCAGTAAGAGGATGTTCACACAACGTAATTTTGAAGTATAATTTTACGTTTATATATTTTGAAGTGTAATTTTTGATAAGTGTGGAGAGTATTCTGAGGCGTTATAAAATACACGTTGTGTGAATGACGGCGGGTATTTTACTTTGGAAACAATGACGGTTACGTACCAAAAGCGGCTTAAAATGACGTTGTGTGAACAAACCCTAAGGCAAACAATGGATTATTGATTTTGTGATTATAATTAATGAATATACTGGATTATGTAGCAGATTAACAGACAGTGATGAATTGTTATTATTATATGCCATGAAAGCCTTACTGGTGATCAGGGCTGCCTTATGCAATTTCAGGGCCCCGTACAGCCAAAGTATCTGGCTTTCCCACCTATTACTAGTTCATACTCTCCATCCCTCCCTCCCTCCCTCCATCATAAATTACTTATTGTTTAACTCACATTTTTATTTTCAACACATTTTTTAAAGAATTTTTGGTTATTTTTTTTTTTACATTTTCCATATCACTTTCAATATTTTTTAATAATTCTTAAGTCCTGCAGTTACTTTGGCCACTAGGCTTAATAATCGTCTGACACTTCCTGTTCTGTAGAGAGAGATTCTCAGTTGTCTGCTCATTATCAGCACAAAAGGTCAAACTGAAAGGAGCCACCAGTGTGAATAGATAACACAGGATCCACCAGTCACAAGAGGAGATGGTCACAGTTCACCCTTTCACCTCCCTGCACAGTGACTTCTTCCCAGGTCACAGAGCATGACTAGAAAACTAACCTATAGAAGTGAATGGGACTGAGTCAGTCTTAAGGCTCCAATTTGCATGAAGCTGCTGTAAAGCATCTCTCTGACTGGCCAAAGTGAAAACTGCAAGGCTTAAGAATGATTAAAAAATATTGAGAGTGATATGAAAAATTAGAAAAAACAAACAACCAAAAATTCCTAAAAAATGTGTTTAACATAAAAATGGGACTTAAACAAGGACTCATTTTTTGATGACACATTCCCTTTAACACTTCATCAGGACCTCTGACTAGCTTGATAGTGATGGTGTTTGTCGGAATTCTATGACCTTCGGCTTATTGGTAAAAAGAAGTAGGAGCAATACAAATAAAGCAAGTGTCCCTTCGGATTCTGTTGGCTCCCCCAGGACCTTTTTGTAGCAGCACACATTTCAACATTGATTGAGGTTTTTTTCATTTTTTTTATTTTTAGATTTTAACAGCCACATAATTTCAAGAGGGACTGACAGAAACCACAGCGGCAGTGCGCTTTTCTAAGGCTTCTGCCACTCCATTTTGTCCATCAGCAATGAATCCAGTGATCAGACCTCCACCGATCTGACAATAGTCTAAGCAACCTGCAACTGGAGAAAGGCTGCAATGCAAATAATGCTCATAACAGTTAATTCGTGTTTTTAACTGAACAGCTGTCATTTAAAAAACAAGAAACCAAACCCTTTAACAGGTGCCCTACAGTAACCCTACCTGGCCTGCATAATTGCTATCTCAGTATATTGCAGCCACAGCAGTAATGCTGTAAGGGTTAATACATGCACTGTATAAACACAAAACTGCGTGTACAGCAAAGGTAAGCCTCAATTAGAAATCTGGAGCTCAATTACTCTGGCCAATTAGTCACGCTGATCTACATTTCACCATCAAGATCTCAATATGTGAAGAGAATGATGGTCAGAAGATGTCAATACACACAGCATTAGAAGGTCGAGGAATGCCACTTAGCAAAATGAGGGCCACAAGTAAATACAGCCAGCTGTTCTTCTACGACTTTCCAGAGCAGCTTCTACTGGCCGCCAACCCAAGCACACAAAACCTTACTTGTCCCCAATGGAAACGTGGCATTTAATAAAAGAAATCAGCACAAAGTGTGAAATACAGACAAAACAGAGCTACAAAGCAGAGGAACCCGAGCATCTGAAGGGTCAGAAGACAAATGGCTTCTCTGCATGATCTCCACAATGAACAGGACATATTAATCAGAGCAGTGATCGCTCCTGGGGGAACACGCACGCTCATCTGCTCTTTTCTCATATCGTATTGTGGTGGTCTATATGTCGGAGTAGCCATCTTTCCTTTCATTAGCTCATCTTTCACTCTCCTTTCTTATCAAACTAGTTGATTGTTAACTATTAATTCAAGGGTGACCATTATGGTTGCCCTCACAGGGCCATTGGAGGGTAACTAGGGTGCCTGGATAGGGCTGTCAGAGCTGTGGTGTGAGCTGCTGAACAGAGCAGTGTGGAGGCGAGTGCCAAAGCTCTGAATCCAAAATGGGGGATGCTCTCTGTGCTGGTGATGCCATCTCTGGAAAGTGGAGAGCAAGGCCTTTTTGTCCATCCCTGCTCACTGTATTTAAAGGGGTTGTCTCACTATAAGGATTGCTTTTTATGTTAAAGATCTTGCAAAAAAAAAAAGTCACTTTGCAATATATGTCCACTAACAGTATCCTACCTATTCCTAGATATCCCTTTGTATGGATTGCATCAGCCCCTTCAGGTTGCTATAGTTACAGATCTGTTTGATCTCTCCTGATAGGCTGTCAGCACTGGTTGCTATAGCTACAGACCTGGCTTCTACTGCAGTCTAGTGGAAGCCAATAAACATGCCCCTGAATTCAAAATGAAACCAAGAAAACAGGACTGAGGTAATATGAATCAATGTAGTGAGACAACCCCTTTAACTATTAATTCAGGTGTGATCAACTCATTTTCACTGAGGGCCACATCCAATTATGGTTGCCCTCAAAGGGCCATTGGAGGGTAACTGGGGGCCTGATGGGCTGTCAGACAAACTGCTGAACAAAGCAGTGTGGGGCGATCCAAAGCTCTAAATCCAAAAGGGGGGGATGCCTCTTGCTGGTTGCCACCCTGAAAGTGGAGAGCAAGGCCTTTTTGTCCATCCCTGCTCACTGTATTTAAGCCACATGAAATGACATGGCGGTCCTTGGGTTTGACACAAGTACCTTAAAGGAGTTGTCTCCCCACGGGTTTTTAAAAGAATCATAAAAAAAAATTCTCTGCATTTCCCCGTTCAGACTAATTTGCATAAACTCCATGCTTGTACAGCATAAGCTCTGCTTTCATGCTAAAAATTAGATTATTTTTTTCCCAAACTACTTGCAGGACTTCTAAACTGATCCCCAAAACAAAAAGCCCTAATACAGAGCTTTTAAATTGAGAAATCAAGGGTTTTTACTGTCTGCACACAGGACACTGACTGACACTGCCTACCTGTGTATGATCACTTCCCTTTATCTAAATTGACAAACAGCCCCAGAGATTTGTTTACAGGTTTGGTTACTGAGGGAACTGAAATAGCCATGAGGTAATAAATTCACTTGTATCTTTTAGTACAGGAACAATGCAATTATTTGGAAAATGCTTATTTTGTCTCCCTACAATTTGAAAGCTATTCTTTGTAGCGAGACAACCCCTTTAAGATATCAACTTTTTACCATACATACAATTACTAATTACAAACTAAACTGTAGGTCTCCAGCACTGAAGTCAAGCTCACAGAGGTTCAGGAAGCTCAGATCTATCATACTGTATGAGCTGCTTTACAGTACATTTCAAGGGTGTTGGACAGAGACAACTGTACCCCAATTATGTGTGCCTCTTTTCTATCTGCATCCCCACAAATATTTTAAATAATTAGCATACAAAATACACTTTTGGCCATTTATTCTCAAAAATGGCCAGATCGTCTTAACAGGAAGTTAGGGTATGTTCACATGTCCACGCTAAAAAATAAACTATAAAAAAAATCAGTGGCAGAATCCAAGGTGATACCCTTGGATTTCTTCTGTGAATGTTCACTTTGCAGCTGCAGTTTTGGCCATGGTTTCTTTTATGTAGTTTGGCCACAAGATGTAACATATCACACCCATCAGAATAGTTAGAAGAGCTAGACCAAGCTGAAGGTGGCCTGCCTGAGCCTGACTTGTGGTATTGGCACTACACTGCGCCTGTATGTATGACCTCAGAAAAACAGCCAACCCGGTAAAGGTGGTGCCTGAGCCAGACTTGTGGTATTGGGTCTACACTGCCCTGTTAGTATGACCTGCAGAAGAACAGCCCGACCAGGGTAAAGGGGGTGCCTGAGGGCCCGAATTGTCGTATTGGCTCTACACTGCGCCTGTATGTATGACCTGCAGAAAGAACAGCCAACCAGGGTAAAGGGGTGCCTGAGCCAGACTTGTGGTAATTGGCACTACACTCCCCGTATGTATGACCTGCAGAAGAACAGCCAGACCAGGTAAAGGGGTGCCTGACCAGACTTGTTTGGTATTGGCACTACACTGCCCTGTATAGTATGACCTGCAGAAGAACAGCCAGATCAGGGTAAAGGTGGTGCCCGAGCCAGACGTGTGGTATTGGCTCTACACTGCCCTGTATATATGACCTCAGAAGAAAAGCCAGACCAGGGGAAGTGGTGCCTGAGCCAGACTTGGGGGTAATTGGCTCTACACTGCCCTGTATGTATGACCTGCAGAAGAACAGCCAGACCAGGGGAAAGGTGGTGCCTGATGCCAACTTTGTGTATGGCTCTACACTACCCTGTATGATGACCTGCAGAAGAACAGCCAAACCAGGGTAAAGGTGGTTTCCTGACCAGACTTGTGGTATTGGCTCTACACGCCCTGTATGTATACCTGCAGAAAAACAGCCAACCAGGGTAAAGGGGTCCTGAGCCCGATTTGTGGTTTTGGGCTCACACTGCCCGTATGTAAAAACGCAGAAGAACACCAGCCCAGGGAAAAGGGTGTGCCTACCAATTTGGGGTATTGGCTCTAAAATGCACCTGTTCTAAACCGCAGAAAACATCCAACCGGGGTAAAGGGGTCCTGCCAGATTTTGGGGGTATTGGCTCTACACTGCCCTGTATGTAGACCTGCGAAGAACATCCAGCCGGGGGGGGGGGGTAAAGGGTGCCTGAGCCAACTTGCTTATTGGCCTGGGCACACCTGTATGAAAATGACCTCGAAGAACGGGTCTATACATTCGGCGCATTCACATTCCTTAAAGCATTTAGAACGGGAGTGCACCCAACGTTCATAAAAACCCCTTGTTTTTTAAAGAGGAGGCTACTGCAATACAGGATCACATGCATCACCAGTGCTGGGCACAGGGCCCTGAGGTTAAGTATTTTGTTTAGTTTTAAAACCAGCATAACAAGTGATCAGATTTGGGGGATGGGGAACCTCAAAATTTCTATGGCTCTCAAAAGGCAGTTAATTTCTGGTCTATACACTAAGGCTATAAGATTTTTGCCACTACGTATGTGTAAATACCATCTAAAGTAGACTGTAGAGGTCCTATCCTCCCCATTCTCCGATACCGCCATACATGTCTTGCAGATGGTACATAAAGCTGAGTTACCTAGTAGACAAAAAAAAAGATAATGAAACACTAGACCTAACGCTCATCATTGTATCTGTACACATTACACAGTCTTAAGAGTTTTAGAAGCATAGCTACATGGATATGGAAGATTAAATATCTAGATATTAAAGAGATATTTTAATAATAATTCTGCAGATCCACGCAGAAAAAAACCCTAAAATATATATAAACAACTGAAGTTTAAACACTATTAATAATTATATTATATCAGAAATGCATTTTAGCAAAACTACAAAACCGTAAAATGTTCACACATACTGGTTATCATAGAGTATAGCCCCGAAGAAATTACTAAAAGGAGTTTTCTCACCATGCTGTTTCACAGAGCCACAGGCAGCTTCAGACTCATACTGCCTAGTCAGGCTGTGGGTGGTTCTATAGCAGTTATTAGCATATTTAGCTCCTCTATAACTAGCTGAGCGTTACAAAGCCATAAGTGCAGGAGATTTAATGTGAATAAATAAAGCTGCAAGTGCTCCGAGGAGTGAAAACAATTGCTTTTCTGTAAACAAAAGTTCATCTTGTTAGAAATAAAGGGGGACAAGTATGAAAACTGTCTTGTTTTAAGACTTTCTTTGTTGCCCACAGCAACCAATTAGAGTACCCATTTCATTTTTTCAGAGCCCTATACAAATTGAAAGGTGAACTCTATGGGTAACAAAGAAAGTCTTATACCAAGACAGTTTTCATACATGTGGCCCAAAGTCTCTGCTCCCTCCAACCGCAACGTCACTCTCTGCTCTCTAATTAGTAAAGGAGAGCAGGACGGTAACCAGAGACCCTTTTGTGCACTTGGAGCAGATAAAATCTCTCTTATGCCCTGTCCAGGGCGATATCAAGAGCAATGTATATAGAAAAAAAGTCTTCCTTTCCCGTTCCCTACATGTTGAAAGCTAATTTTGTAGTGAGAAAACCCCTTTAAGTCCAGCATATATGCTATGTAGGACTTAATTAGAAAACGGCTATGTACACATTAGGTTTTTATCATATTATTCTATGTTTACACTTTACAATGGCAAGCATACATGCATCAAGCGAAAACTTACTTTATCAGCTTTAATATTCTCTTGTTCAGACAGCCAATGATTAAGCGGGCAGAAGTTTCTTCGAGTATCCCGAGACTTCAACATCTTTACTAAATTCGTAATTACCTGTAAAAATAAAAAATACAGATTTTAGAGCAGCAACAATCTGAAAGAGAACCCGATACAAAGAGAATGACATTTCCCTGCTCTCGCTGTAAATAATAATCTCTAAATGGAAGTGCTTAAAGGGGTTTTGCCACGATGTAATGTTGACGGGGGATCCTCCAAAATGGGTATTTAAATCACTTTTCTAAATATATGTGATTACAAAAAGTGAAGCCTGTGAGAGCTACAGCATTGCTCAGTCCCCCTTAGTTTCCTGAAAGTTTACATTAGACACGACCAGGACACTGACAGGTGCTGATCTGGCCGCGCTTGCGTGTTTGCACTTCTTATTGGATGACCGGAAACATGAAGGAGCTTGCAAGGGGCAGGGGAGAAAGTGCAGTGTATGAGGCTGTCTGCGGTAAAGAGAATCCACTTGTTGTAATGTAATTATTTGAGTAAACATTGCAGATGCTCCCTTCTTCCTCGCTCTCTGCTCACCCCCCTCCCTCTCACCCCTGCAGGCGTTCATTACACTGCATGCTTTGTTTATCCTCTCTTCTGAGTAGATAAGAGGTAAGGAACTCACTTCGTGGCAAAACCCCTTTAAAGTGGTTTCACGCCTTATTAATTCGCTTTAGGGTATGTTCATATGGCGTATTTGCAGGGCAAACTTCTGTGCATAATTGTGCTGCAATGTGCCCGAAGTACGCCCTGCAAATATGGTAAAGTCGTTTATTGAGTGGTAGGATTTTACAACATATTCCCCGGGGAAAGTGAAAGCGAATGGGAGTGCTGTTGAAAGTACATGCTGGCCAGCGTGTACTTTCAACAGCAGACATAAAGCGGCACACACAGATACACGCCACTATATGCCGTGTGAACCCATCCTTAAACATGTAGGCAAGTAGGACCGTTATCCTTCTATCGTATGCAAGCACACTAATTTAGAAGCCGGTGTATAATGTGTGAATACATATTTTGGAAAAGTGATTTTAAAAAGCTTATATGTAATAAGGCACATTATTTGATATTCATATAAAGATGTTTGCTTAAGTGTGTGAAGATATACAGCAGTGTCATTTTCTTTTTACATAAGTAAAGACTGTTACCAAGTACATTGCTGTTCTGATTTTGCTTTCTTTCAAAGTTAGAGCAGTTCTTATTTCCTGCTTGTTTACACACCATCTCTTTAAGCTCTAGCTGCCCTGGCCAGGATGGTGACCTCACTTCCTGCCATATCCTGTCAGCAGCACAGGAGCTTGTTTTTCTTTCTTACCAACAATCTTTAACCCTTTAGAGCTCTGTAGCCTTGTGCCCTGTGAATTGTCCCTCTAACGGCTCAGCTAGAAATAGCATAGCTGAAATGTCAGTCAGAGTTTGTGATCCTTCCTTGTGTTGGTGGTGTGTGGTGACCATTGTTGTAAAAATGCTTTGCCTGTGGGGTGAGGCAGCTGCTGCCACACAGTAGCCTTTAGAAAGGGTGGTTTTGGGAAACTACTTAAAGGGACCTGCCATTAAAATTATTCCTTTTTAAAAATGATGAAACAATTTGGACATAGTTAAAAAAAATTTTTTTAAGGGTAGGTTGGTTTTTTTTTAAAATAGTTTTTTAAAGTTCCCCCATTCTCATTTCTTTTCCCCCGAATTCCTCCCTTTTGAAACACTGATAGACATAAATGACAGATTTGCTGATGGGCGTCTTTTTGGTTTGCTCTTTCCTAGAATGGGGAAATATTATAAAGCAATTAAATGTGTGAAGAACCCCCCCCCCCCACACAATAAAAACCTCCCAGTGCACAAAAGATTGCCCTAGTTTTTAAAATTAATTTTTTTTTTTTTTATGTTTTAGGCATTTTAAAATTTTTCCTTTACTTGTGAAAAAACAACAAAAGCCCCAAAAATTACCCGCTGTTTGTAAAAAAGACTAAATAAAGGGGGAAGTAGCAAAAATGGAGATTAGATTGGCCCCGATTTTGAAGGGATTTTTTAAATTGTGTAGGAAAATCAATTGAGGAAAGTTTTTTGGGAAGGGAAAAAAAAGAACAGAAAAGGGGGGCCCTAACGGGTTGAGGAGGGGGTAAAAAAAATGATTTTTTGATTCCCCCCGATTTAGAAAAAATATTTTTTGGAAGCTTTTCCAACATACTTTTCCATTCCCTTGGGGGTTCCAGCCAATGGGATAAAATAAAAAAAAAATCATAATATGGGCTAAAGGGAAAAAGGGTTTAGCCTTGAAAAAGTTAAGGGGAAAGGGTGATGAGGTTTTTTTATAAAAAAAAACGGATAAGGGAGGAGCGGACCCCGGGGATTTTTTGGATAAAAAGCAAACATTAGTGGGGCAGAACAGTTTGATATTGAAATGGGGGTTGAAAAAAATATTTTTTAGAAGCAATAATTTTGGGTTTTTATTTCTTTCCCGGGGATAGCCAAGTGTTAATCCAGTTTACCCTAGGATTAAACCCGTGAAGTATCTGGGTTCCCAAGAAACACAAAAAATTTTAAAAATCCCCGCCAGGACGGGCCCATAGTGTTTAAGGGGTAGGTTCTGTTTTTCCCCAAAAAAATTGTTTTCATACGGGTTTTTGGGTCGTTTCTAAGTTACTGGTTTTTCTTAAAAAGGGTTCATCGGAAAATTTTTTGAATTTGGATTGGGTAATATCGTTAAAGACGGATGTCACTTTTCTTGTAAAATTTGGAAAATTAAAAAAAACCCATACAAAAAGGGATCTTTCAGCCCTTTCCCTCCCAAAAATTTAAATTAAAAAGGGCTTCTACTTTTGGTTTTTGGGCCGATTGGGACACCCCCCCGTAGTAAATTTTTGCCCAAAGTGATTCGGTTTTTGGGGTAAAACAATTCTTTGGTTTAAATTTTATAGGGGTCCAAAATTTCCCCTTTTATTCTTGACCCATTGGTTCCTTTTCCACTGTGCCACTCCTTCCCCCCTTTTTGACCTTTTCCCCTTGGGCAAGTTGTTTTTTTGTTTTTTTTATATATGACTGAAAACTAGGGGATATAGAGTTAAATTTTCGACTAAACCCCTTTTGGGGTTTTTTCTTTTCTGCTGATTTATTAAAAAGGGTTTGTTTCTACCCTTTTTTCTAAAGTTAATTAAAATGATTTCTCTACTTAAAAAATTTTTTTCAAAAAAAATTAAATTAAAAAAAGTCTATACACGAATATACCACCGGGGAAAAGGCTTGGAGATGGTTAGGAAAAAAATTTTTTGACAAAGGAATATATCAATAAAATTTTTGGGTTTCTTATGCAATTGTTAGAAGTTATCTTAAAAAGAAATTTCTTCTTTTGGGGGAGGTCATATGTGGGCAACGACCCCGGGGACCTCAAGGGGTTTTCCCCGTTTTTTCCCAGTTTTGTAATATTTTCGTGGGCAGGAATTTAGCAGGATTACGTTTTCCATGGGCCCCTTTTTGCCACAGGTTAAAACCCGTTTACTTTGGTAAGGGGCGCGTTTCCCCGCTGTTTAACAGGAACTGAAGAAGAACTGGGGCAGTTTTTAAAAAATATTTTGGGAAAAATATTCATGAGGGTGTTGGGGGTTTACTATTAACAAATCAGATGGGGATAAAATAAAATTTGGGTGTACGAATTTTTAGGGTAGGGTAATGTTTTTTTTTACCAAATTTGTATAAGTAAGCCCAAACTGTTTTAAAAAAAAAATGCTGGATTTCGATAGGGTTTTTATGCACCACAAACAATTTTTTGGGGATACCCCAAAAAAAAAGTTTCTGCGGGGGCCTTTCAAAACCCCTGTTTTGTTGGGAGAAAAGGGGATGAAGAAATTAAAGGTTTGGTTAAAAAAATTTTTGGGAAAATGGTTATCCAAGGAAGGGAAATGGGGAAAATTTTAAATGGAAGTAAATCTATTCCAAGGGGTAGCCTATAAGAAAAGGTATTATTAAAAATCCAGATCAAGAAAACCCTCTAATTTTTTTTTAAAGCCCCGATTTTTTCCCTGCCCGGAATTATCCCGACGTTTGATTTTTAAAAACTTTGGGGGAAATTTTTGCCCAAAATATCCCCAATTCTGGGGTCTTTTACAGAAAAACCCCAAAAAATTATGTATAATAGAGGTTAAAAACCTAGGGAAAAAAAAACGGCAAAAAATTTTTTTAATCCCCCAGAAAAAAGGGAAAATTTTCCTTGTCTTAGTGTCAAAAATTTTAACAGCCTAATTAGAGGGGACACTATGTCATCCAAAAACAAGGAAAAACCCTATATTGTTTAAAAAGGGGTTTTAAAACTGTAATACCCCCAAAAAGGGGGTACACAAGAAAAAAGCCCCGGGTGGCCGGGGTTTTTTGTAGGACCCGACATCAAGTTTTAAAACGTGGTTTGGGGCCCCGTTCATTTTCGGTTATTTTTTTGGCCGGGTTTCAGCCGTATTGCGGCCGTATGCGCTGCGGACGGCTGAAAACCGTCCAGGCATTACGGTAATCCACAGTTCTATAGAGAACTTGGATTCCGTCTCTCCTCCCCGCTGGGCGAATACGCCGAGGGGGGGAAAGTACATGCCATAACCGGGGCGGGAACGGTGTGGATAATGAATGTCTATGGGGCCGGCGAGTTGCCGCCCCCGCCCCGTACACACCCCGAATTGAGGCGAAATCCCTCCCGCAACTAGGGCGTGTTTTAAACCCTGTGAAACTCGCCTTAGCTGAATGAGCATCGATCCAGTACGTTTATTTTAAAAATAAGTTTAAAAAACAGAAGAAACAAAAAAAAAAAATGGGGAACCTCGGTCTCTTCACTTTGCAGAATTTTCAACAATGGTAGGAAAATAATAGGGGAAAAATGTTTCGCGGGGAAACTGTTGCGCATCGGGGGTTCCCGGATTACCGGGTTGAGACATTAGCCCCTAAGGGGTTAAATGAAAGTGCTGTTGGGAAAAGCGGGTAAATAGCCTATGGGACTGAACTGTGGAGGGATGTTGCAGTTTTTTTGGATTTATTAAGATGCTAATTATGTACCTCAATATGCAACACAAATTTTTTTAGGTGTTTGCTATGTTTTTAAAATGTATAGTAGATATTTCTTTAAGTAACAGAGAACCTTTAAAGGAAAGTGCATCAAAAAAAAGAGTCATTGTTTAAGTCCCATTTTTTATTTTCACTTTTTTAATTTTTTTTTTTTTTTTTTTTTAATATTTTTTTCTTGCAGTTTTACTTTGGGCCCCTAGGCCTTGTTCGCACCACTTTAACAGCAGTAGAGAATTGCTTTTCAGCAGCTTCATGCACATAGGGGGACTTAAGACTGACTCAGTCCCATTTTTTTCTATAAAAGTTTTCTAGTCCTGCTCGTGACCTGGGAAGAACACATGTGCAGGGAGGTAGAATGGTGAACTGTGCGACCCTCTTGGGCTGGGGGGACCCTGTTTTTATCTTTTCAAAAGGTGTTTCCCTTTTCATTTGACCCCTTTTTGTGCGATAATGAGCAGACAATGAAATTTTTTCTCTAAGACAGGAAGTGTCAATGTTATTGGGCCAGTGGCCAAAGGAAAACTGGGGGACTTAAGATTATAAAAAAAAATTTTTGAAAGTGAAAGGGAAAAATTAAAAAAAATAAAACCCAAAAAATTCTTAAATGTTTTTAACATAAAACGGATTTGAACAATAAGTCATTTTTAATACCATTCCCTTTAAAGGCAAAGCTAGCGAATTAGTAGCATGCTTGAAAAGGGGGTTTTTCCTCGAAACGTACCGAATGCTACCTGTGAAAAGGTCTTTAGGTTTGATCCTATGCAAGCTCCTGGGGAAAATCGTTCCTCAAAAAATCATTTATTTTTTATGTCATAATTGATTGCATTGTTCTTGTTCTTGAAGTTTTTTTTAAGAGATGGAGAATAAAGTTGGGATTTTTCCCCTTACTTATGAGTAAAGAAGAAATTTGTTATAATTGATAAAAGATTTAAGGAGTCAAATTTAAAAGGTGTAAAATTTCCCTTTGATTAATGATTAGACTACCCCGTCCCAAAAGTTCCCAACAGGACTTAAAAGGGAAAAATTTTTATATGATATTTTTTATTGCAAGGGTGCCGAAATAAAGAAAAATATTGTGAAAAAAATTCGACAAAAATAATTTTCCAGGGGAAAATTGGGTTTTAACAAAAAAAAAAATTTCGATGACCCGCGTCCCCTTTAAAAAAGGTCGGCATGAAATGGCAATGGATTTTCAGATCGATCAAAATTTTTAAATTTTTTAAAATTTTTTTTTTAGCGAGTTTAATTTTAGGCTTTGGAAGGGAACCCGGGTTTTTTTTTTTTTTACTTGTTGCTATCTTATCATTTGGAATATACAAAAAAAAATTTTGTCCCACGAGAGTATTTTAAGTGGGAAACCACGCAAAATTCCAACTTTAAATACTTGTTTGAATGGAAAGTAAATCATTCCCCTTGACCTCAATAGAAAATAGCGCTTAGTTCATACAAAACGCATTTTCGGTGGTTTGCTTTTTAGAGTAAAAAAAGACTCAGAACAACATGTAAATTTTTCAGTTTTATGCCACGTGCGGATCAGCGTCCACAATGTTTTGGATGCGAAGACACCCAAACCCCCTAGAAATGAAAGGGGCCCAAATTTTTGACTGAAAACCACTGCAAAAAAAAAGACTTGAAATCCAGTGGAATACTCGTTAACACTGACAATACATTTTTTCCGCGCCTGGGACGTACCCTAAGGATCCAAAGTTCCACATTCTCAAGTACATTGTAAGACAAATCTTCCCGCTTTCCTTTCCTTGAACTAGAAATCACAAATTATTTGGTCCTTTTAAAACTTTAAGTGAAATCAAACAGCTCGGTAGGGAAAACCTTAGCTATTATGAAATTAACGCTGTATTCTCCCGATAAAACATTTTTATTTTGATCAATTCAGTTAAAGTTCAAACACCCATGCTTGTAAGTGAAATGGTTTTTAAAATCACCCAATGGGTGGATAGAGGCTATTTTGGCTTGTAGAATGAATAAACATGCTTTAAATTTGCCCATCAGGTTAAGTGCAAACGCATTAATGGGTCCTTCTTAAAGTCTAGGGACATTTCCCCAAAAATGGCCAAGAAAAGGTTCCATTAGCAAATTTTAAAACAACTTAGTTGATCATTTTTATTCAATTAACTTCTTCAATTTAAAAAGATAGCTTGCCCAAAAGCAGTGATAAAAAGACCGGGGGCAGCGATCTCCAAACCGAACATTACTGTGGAGAGGTCGGGTATTAAAGGACAGTAAATCTAGCATTCAAATTTTGGGAAAATGCATTTTTCCGCTTCTATGTCTTTAAAAAGAGCTATTTTTTTCCCGCTACGGTTTTTGTCTGCTTGGGAGAAGACATTGAAATGCCATTTTTCTGCACTTTTCCATTTGGGGACTAGATGAAATTATTTTTGAAAGCGACAGACGCGGGAAAAGCGTCAGAGAGGGAACAGTGGAGAAACTGTAATAGTTTATAGTATAGGGGGAAATTAAG
>JAODAL010020531.1:0-69197 GCA_025379985.1 Phyllomedusa bahiana
GAGACCATAACAGAAAATACAACCTATTTTCCGCTTAATTGTCAACTACGATTTTGGGGCCTCTTAACTTTATTTTCAAGTACTACACATTCATGAGATTCACACTGCCCCACAGGGGGTCAAGGAACAAAAAAAAAATATTACATCGATTGCAATCTTTCAAAGGTTTTATTAACAAATTTTTACAATTTTTTTGGGTTTTGTAGGGTTTTTTAATTTTATTTACAAACCTGTATTTGTGCCCCAAAAGGGCTTGACAATTTGATAGTCCGTTTAGCGTGTATGCAGGGAAAGCTCCCAACAAAAAAGCTAAACGTATCCATAGGAGTGAATGGCCTGACGGAGGGCAAAAGTGGCTCCTTTCAGTCTCCGTTTGACCAGTGTGCATCTCTATGGTGCAAAGAATAAAAGTATTAAACAGCACAAGATCCAACCCCGACATCCCAACAGCATCGGGAAAAATACCTATACATTCAATGTATCCATAACATTAAATGGCTCAACGGAAGACAAGAAGTCCACCCTCTTGGCCTCCGCTTTTTCTGTACACCACAAAAAAAAGATATAAAATAGCGCAGGAGCCTTGTTATTCTGCACAATGGCATAAAAAAGGGTAAATTTTCCTGTTTTTTTTGCAAAAAAGGGGTCATATATAAAAAAATAATAAAAAAATATAAAAAAATAAAAAATTTAGTAACATAATAGATATAAAAAAAATATCATGTCTAAAAATTTAAAAAAAATTAAATAAAAAATATCTAAAATTATAGAAAAACAAAAAATATAATATTAAAAATATAAACTAAAAAAATTTCTAAAAAAATAAAAACCTAAAATTCTATAAAAAATATAATATAAAAAATATAAATAAAAAATTAAAAAATAATAAAATAAAAAAAATATAAATTAAAATAAAATTCAAAAAAAATTTAATATAAAAAATATAAAATTATAAAATTCAATAAAAATTCTAATGTACTAAATATACTAAATACTAAAAATTTTAAAAATATAAATTATATAAAATTCTATAGAATTTTAACAAAAATAAAAATATATAAAAAATATAAAATAAAATAAAATTCAAAAAAAAAATTTAAAAACCAAAAAAAAAAATTATAAAAAAATTTAAAAAATAAAAAAATTCTATAAAAATATAAAAATTCAATAAATATATTAAAATAAATAAAAAAATAAATTAAAATATAAAATATATAACTAAAAATAAAATAATATAATATTAAATTTTCTATAAAATCTAAAAATATTTATATTACAAACACTCAGCCATTTAACAGTTTAAATTTGCCTATCCACTTTGCAAAATATGATGGAAACCCTAAGGGGGCCGGGGATTGTATATACAGCAAAAATCCCCCCCCCCCCCCCAAAAAAAAAAAAAAAAAAATAAAAAAATAATAATTGGGGAGCCCAGGCGGGTTTTCATAGTTTTCCCGCTCACAAGTACAGCGCATACACGATTTAAACTCATTCCCCCCCCCCCCCCCCCCCCTGGTTTTTATTTAGAAGAAAGCTGGGGGTCCGCCCTGCCTGCTATAAATAGATCTGGGTCTTCATATATCCCAGAAATAATCCCCAGAATGTACAAGTCTCCCGACCCTGCATTGGGGGGCAGCTTGTGGCCCCCTCTGCGCCGCGCACCCAGCACAGCCCCCGATTTATGAATGTGCAAATTATTAATGACTGGGGCTTTGTGTGTTTCTGTCAATGAACCTGAGGGAGGGGGTTCCACTAGAATGAAGAAGTGGCTGCAAAGTGTCAGCCTGTGCCTGCTGCTGGCTTCCTCTGCTGCAGGCAGGTTTGGGGGTGCACCTCAGGATGGCATTGGGGTCTGCCTGGTGCAATAGTCTGCATGTGTTAGAATGAGCAGTGGGCAATGCATAGCCGCTTTACCTTAGATGAACCCACTTAGTCTGGTGCAATACACTCTCTACAAAGCTTGCACGAGCTGCCCCCCAGCTATCAATTGATCAATATCTACTGAGCTTGCTCCAATGTATCATACAGCCCCAAAACAGAAAATGCAACACAAAAGATCCGAGCTCCACTAAAGTAGATGTTATTTATAGAACAGGAGAGGAGATGGGGAGAGAGGGAGAGGGGAGAGAGGAGGGAGGAGAGAGGGGCAGGGGTGCAGGGAGAGGGGTGCAGGGGTCTGCAGGGAGAGAGGTGCAGCCCCTGCAGGGGGGGAGGCTGCTCTGCACTGGGGCGCGCTGGGGGCTTTGTTTGCAGGGGGCTGGCAGGGCAGGAGCTGCAGCTGCTCCTCTCACTCCAGTCCTCAGCTCCATCCAGTCCACAGCTTCTCTCTCGCTGCTGAATTAATTTGATACTATTTTTGAAAGTCAGTGTTTCTAAGGGAGACCTAATGACGCAATGACGTCAATGCAGGTCAATAGCACACTGGTGGAGGAGAGACAGCCCGAGCCAGGGGAGAGACAGCCAGAGACTGCTGCAAACAAGAGACAGCCCGAGCCAGGGGAGAGACAGCCCGAGACTGCTGCAAACAAAAGACAGCCAGAGACTGCTGCAAACAAGAGACAGCCTGAGCCAGGGGAGAGACAGCCCGAGACTGCTGCAAACAAGAGACAGCTAGAGACTGCTGCAAACAAGAGACAGCCTGAGCCAGGGGAGAGACAGCCAGAGACTGCTGCAAACAAGAGACAGCCTGAGCCAGGGGAGAGACAGCCAGAGACTGCTGCAAACAAGAGACAGCTAGAGACTGCTGCAAACAAAAGACAGCCAGAGACTGCTGCAAACAAAAGACAGCCAGAGACTGCTGCAAACAAGAGACAGCCTGAGCCAGGATAGAGACAGCCAGGACTGCTGCAAACAAGGACAGCTAGAGACTGCTGCAAACAAGAGACAGCCTGAGCCAGGGAGAGACAGCCACAGACTGCTGCAACACAGAGACAGCCAGAGCCAGGGGAGAGACAGCCAGAGACTGCTGCAAACAAGAGACAGCCTGAGCCAGGGGAGAGACAGCCAGAGGACCTGCTGCAAAACAAGAGACAGCCTGAGCAGAGGGAGAGACAGCCAGAGACTGCTGCAACAAGAGACAGCCAGAGACTGCTGCAAACAAGAGACAGCCAGAGACTGCTGCAAACAAGAGACAGCCTGAGCCAGGGGAGAGACAGCCAGAGACTGCTGCAAACAAGAGACAGCCCGAGCCAGGGGAGAGACAGCCAGAGACTGCTGCAAACAAGAGACAGCCTGAGCCAGGGGAGAGACAGCCCGAGACTGCTGCAAACAAGAGACAGCCTGAGCCAGGGGAGAGACAGCCAGAGACTGCTGCAAACAGTGCAGAGACAGCCTGAGACTGCTGCACGGAAGAGACAGCCTGAGCCAGGGAGAGAGACAGCCAGAGAGACTGCTGCAAACAAGAGACAGCCTGAGCCAGGGGGGAGAGACAGCCAGAGACTGCTGCAAACAAGAGACAGCCTGAGCCAGGGGAGAGACAGCCAGAGACTGCTGCAAACCAGAGACAGCCCGAGCCAGGGGAGAGACAGCCAGAGACTGCTGCAAACAGTGCAGAGACAGCCTGAGCCAGGGGAGAGACAGCCAGAGACTGCTGCAAACAAGAGACAGCCTGAGCCAGGGGAGAGACAGCCGAGACTGCTGCAAACAAGAGACAGCCTGAGCCAGGGGAGACAGCCATAGACTGCTGCAAACAAGAGCCAGCCAGAGCCAGGGGAGAGACAGCCAGAGACTGCTGCAATCAAGAGACAGCCAGAGCCAGGGGAGAGACAGCCAGAGACTGCTGCAAACAAGAGACAGCCTGAGACTGCTGCAAACAAGAGACAGCCATAGACTGCTGCAAACAAGAGACAGCCTGAGCCAGGGGAGAGACAGCCATAGACTGCTGCAAACAAGAGACAGCCTGAGCCAGGGGAGAGACAGCCAGAGACTGCTGCTATCAAGAGACAGACTGAGCCAGTGTAGAGACAGCCAGAGACTGCTGCAAACAAGAGACAGCCTGAGCCAGGGGAGAGACAGCCAGAGACTGCTGCAAACAGTGCAGAGACAGCCTGAGACTGCTGCAAGGAAGAGACAGCCTGAGCCAGGGGAGAGACAGCCAGAGACTGCTGCAAACAAGAGACAGCCTGAGCCAGGGGAGAGACAGCCAGAGACTGCTGCAAGCAAGAGACAGCCTGAGCCAGGGGAGAGACAGCCAGAGACTGCTGCAAACCAGAGACAGCCTGAGCCAGGGGAGAGACAGCCAGAGACTGCTGCAAACAGTGCAGAGACAGCCTGAACCACGGGAGAGACAGACCGAGACTGCTGCAAACAAGAGACAGCCTGAGACCGGGGAGAGTCAGCCAGAGACTGCTGCAAACAAGAGACAGCCTGAGCCAGGGGAGAGACAGCCAGAGACAGCTGCAAACAATAGACAGCCTGAGCCAGGGGAGAGACAGCCAGATACTGCTGCAAACAAGAGACAGCCAGAGAATGCTGCTATGTAGAGACAGCCTGAGCCAGGGGAGAGACAGCCAGAGACTGCTGCAAACAAGAGACAGGGCAGAGAGCTGCAGAGACAGCCTGAGCCAGGGAGGAGACAGCCAGAGACTGCTGCAAACCAGAGACAGCCTGAGCCAGGGGAGAGACAGCCAGAGACTGCTGCAAACAGTGCAGAGACAGCCTGAGACTGCTGCAAGGAAGAGACAGCCTGAGCCAGGGGAGAGACAGCCAGAGACTGCTGCAAACAGTGCAGAGACAGCCTGAGACTGCTGCAAGGAAGAGACAGCCTGAGCCAGGGGAGAGACAGCCAGACTGCTGCAAACAAGAGACAGCCTGAGCCAGGGGAGAGACAGCCAGAGACTGCTGCAAACAGTGCAGAGACAGCCTGAGCCAGGGGAGAGACAGCCAGAGACTGCTGCAAACAAGAGACAGCCTGAACCAAGGGAGAGACAGCCAGAGACTGCTGCAAACAAGAGACAGCCTGAGCCATGGGAGAGACAGCCAGAGACTGCTGCAAACAAGAGACAGCCTTAGCCAGGGGAGAGACAGCCAGAGACTGCTGCAAACAGAGACAGCCTGAGCAGGGGAGAGACAGCCAGAGACTGCTGCAAGGAAGAGACAGCCTGAGCCAGGGGAGAGACAGCCAGAGACTGCTGCAAACAAGAGACAGCCTGAGCCAGGGCAGAGACAGCCAGAGACTGCTGCAAACAAGAGACAGCCTTAGCCAGTGCAGAGACAGCCTGAGACTGCTGCAAGGAAGAGACAGCCTGAGCCAGGGGAGAGACAGCCCGAGACTGCTGCAAACAGTACAGAGACAGCCTGAGCCAGGGGAGAGACAGCCAGAGACTGCTGCAAAAGAGACAGCCTGAGCCAGGGGAGAGACAGCCAGAGACTGCTGCAAACAAGAGACAGCCTGAGCCAGGGGAGAGACAGCCAGAGACTGCTGCAAACAATAGACAGCCTGAGCCAGGGGAGAGACAGCCAGATACTGCTGCAAACAAGAGACAGCCTTAGCCAGTGCAGAGACAGCCTGAGACTGCTGCAAGGAAGAGACAGCCTGAGCCAGGGGAGAGACAGCCAGAGACTGCTGCAAACAAGAGACAGCCTGAGCCAGGGGAGAGACAGCCAGAGACTGCTGCAAACAAGAGACAGCCTGAGCCAGGGGAGAGACAGCCAGAGACTGCTGCAAACAAGAGACAGCCTGAACCACGGGAGAGACAGCCAGAGACTGCTGCAAACAGTGCAGAGACAGCTGAGCCAGGGGAGAGACAGCCAGAGACTGCTGCAAACAAGAGACAGCCTGAGCCAGGGGAGAGACACCAGAGACTGCTGCAAGGAAGACAGCTGAGCCAGGGGAGAGACAGCCAGAGACTGCTGCAAACAAGAGACAGCCTGAGCCAGGGGAGAGACAGCCGAGATGCTGAAACAGTACAGAGACAGCTGAGCAGGGGAGAGACAGCCAGAGACTGCTGCAAAAAGAGACAGCCAGAGCCAGGGGAGAGACAGCCAGAGACTGCTGAAAACAAGTGACAGCCTGAGCCAGGGGAGAGACAGCCACAGACTGCTGCAAAACAAGAGACAGCCTGAGCCAGGGGAGAGACAGCCAGAGACTGCTGCAAACAAGAGACAGCCTGAGCCAGGGGGAGAGACAGCCAGAAGACTGCTGCAACAAGAGACAGCCTGAGCCAGGGGAGAGACAGCCAGAGACTGCTGCAAACAAGAGACAGCTGAACAGGGAGAGACAGCCAGAGACTGCTGCAAACAGTGCAGAGACAGCCTGAGCCAGGGGAGAGACAGCCATAGACTGCTGCAAACAAGAGACAGCCAGAGCCAGGGGAGAGACAGCCAGAGACAGCTGCAAACAAGAGACAGCCAGAGCCAGGGGAGAGACAGCCAGAGACTGCTGCAAACAAGAGACAGCCTGAGCCAGGGGAGAGACAGCCCGAGACTGCTGCAAACAGTGCAGAGACAGCCTGAGCCAGGGGAGAGACAGCCAGAGACTACTGCAAACAGTGCAGAGACAGCCTGAGACTGCTGCAAACAGTGCAGAGACAGCCTGAGACTGCTGCAAACAAGAGACAGCCTGAGCCAGGGGAGAGACAGCCAGAGACTGCTGCAAACAAGAGACAGCCTGAGCCAGGGGAGAGACAGCCAGAGACTGCTGCAAACAAGAGACAGCCTGAACCAAGGGAGAGACAGCCAGAGACTGCTGCAAACAAGAGACAGCCTGAGCCATGGGAGAGACAGCCAGAGACTGCTGCAAACAGTGCAGAGACAGCTGAGCCAGGGAGAGACAGCCAGAGATGCTGCAAACAAGAGACAGCCTTACCCAGGGGAGAGACTGCCAGAGACTTCTGCAAACAAGAGACAGCCTGAGCCAGGGGAGAGACAGCCAGATACTGCTGCAAACAAGAGGCAGTCTGAGCCAGGGGAGAGACAGCCAGAGACTGCTGCAAAGAAGAGACATGAGAGACAGTCAATCAGTGCATTGACAATTGAGGAAGAGACATGCACAGAGAGGGTGTCAGCTGTAGGGGGCAGAGCCAGGGAAGATACAGATGTGACTTCAGAAGAAATGGAGGGAGATAGCAGCTGCCCGCCGACAGGGGGCGCTCTGATCTGCGGTGCATTGGGCAGAGTCCACACTATTCTGTAACTACAACTCCCAGCAGGTCCGGGTCGCCCCTGTCCTGGCTGCTGCCCGTCGCTTCTATGTGGATTCTCTCCCATTTACGTGGGTGACATAAGGTGCCGGGCGCTGCTATAAATAGCTCTCTGATAAAACTCTCCTAGGGGGCGCTGTCGCTGAACTGTAAAACTCCGCTGCCTGCGTCTCTGTGCCCTGCGCTCAGTACTACTACTCCCAGCCTCCCCGTGCCCCCTTCTTAGCAGGAGCAGGTTGAGTGCAATCTTGACTTTTCCCCCTCCACTCCCTGAGCACAGATGTCCCCTATCCCCGCCTTCCTCCCTGTTGAAGCCCCTCTCCTGCAGCCCAACCAGCTCCTGCAGCCCCCCCTGCTCCTGCAGCCCAACCTGCTGCCACCACAAGTCTCAGGGCGCCGAGGCGCCACAAGGACGGACTGGCACAAAGTGCAGAAGGTAAGGAGCCTGCGGGGGGTGGGGGGGAGGGTCCTGCTCTCGCGTCTCGTCCTGCAAACTTGTGCCAGGCACGTGCCCAGAGCAGTCACACCGCCTGGCATGTGTGGGGTGCAGAGCTGGCTCCATGCCCTCCTCTCATGGTCGGGCCAGCTCCAGACCCCGGGGGGCTCTACACCATCCCCATCACCCCAGATGCCCCCCCTTGCTCCTAAGAAGTCATTGCCCTGATGGCACTGCTGGGGCACCGCACTCCTAGCACAGGCTGGCACACTCTACAAGTGACCCCCTCCAGGCAGGGCACCACTTTAGGAGGGGGGGCAGGCTCCTTCCATATCCCTGACCCCCAGGGCTTGGGTGGCATCCTATACCCCATTCATTCTGCTGTGTGGAGAGTTTTAGGGATGCACAGGGAGGCGTCATTGATCAACAGGTGCTCTGTGGATTTTCTCTTTAAGAGGGTAGGAGCTAGACAGAAAAAAAAAAAATGGCTGCAAATTGCCTGCTACAGGCAGTGACAGCAGATGGACACTAGATGGCGCGTGTGTGTCTGAAGCGAGGAGCAGATGTAAAGGGCTCAATGCAGACACTTTCTGCAAAACTAGATGTTGACCATGAACCAAGGAGGAGATGTCCTAAAACAGGGGTCCAGTGAGGGGCACCCAGGGCTCCCATACGGCACAAGGATCTGACTCCCACCCATAACCAGTTCCTATCCTGAATCAGAGGGTCCCCCCCTTTTTTATTTCTAGAAACTTTTTCAAAAGTTTGATCTTGGCCCCTAATGACGCCCCTATGGGCACCTACATAGTTGGAGCCATATAAGGCTGCAATGGACACATGAAAAAGACTAGCCTTATGGACTTACACCAGGGGGGCAGGTACTGGTAAAGGGGCCCCTGTGGGTCCAATAATAGATGTAGATGCACTTTGAGTCCCAGCTCTGCGCGCGGAGGCTGTGGGGTATGCGGTAAGCAACTATGCACATTTGGGGGGATGTAAACTGACGCTGGCGGCTAAAAGGTAAACTTTACGCCCTACTTAAAAGGGTTGTCTCACTACATCGATTCATCTCACCTCAGTCATGTTTTCTTGGTTTCATTTTGAATTCAGGGGCGTGTTTACTGGCTTCTACTTCTAGTGCTGGCAGCCTATCATGAGAGAGTGAACAGGTCTGTAGCTATAGCAACCAGTGCTGAGAGCCCATCAGGAGAGATTGAACAGGTCTGTAGCTATAGCAACCAGTGCTGGCAGCCTATCAGGAGAGATCACACAGGTCTGTAGCTATAGCAACCAGTGCAGCCTATCATGAGCAATAGGACAGGTCTGTAGCTATAGTGACCAGCGCTGGCAGCGTATCAGGAGAGATTGAACAGGTCTGTAGCTATAGCAACCAGTGCAGCCTATCATGAGTAATACTACAGGTCTGTAGCTATAGTGACCAGCGCTGGCAGCCTATCAGGAGAGATTGAACAGGTCTGTAGCTATAGCGACCTGAGGAGCTGATGCAGCCCATACAAGAGGGGATATCTAGGAACAGGTAGGACACTGTTAATGGACATATGTTGCAAAGTGACTTGTTTTTCCAAGATCTTTAACATAAAAAGCAGCGATCCCTGTAGTGAGACAACCCCTTTAAATATCTTGGACCCCAATGCAAAAGAGCCCCCACATACTGTGCCCGATTTCGGCATCTTTTTATGTATCAGAGGAGCCATTGGGCCCCCACAGGCTATAGAGCCTACTATCCGTGCACCCCCTATAGCGACGCCCATGCTTATGCCGGGTGATTGCATGATTAGGCGTAACTTCAAGCTCTTGGGCCCTAGTGCAAAAAGTGAAATGGGCCCCAGTTACAATGTGCTACTTACAATGCTGGTGTCTCCTTATGTGGCAGAAGGGCTTTTGGGGCCCCTTAGGCGGCAGGGCCGATAGCAAATGTTACCGCTGCACCCCCTATAGCTACACCCTTAGGTGTCTATTCTGGATATGACATCCAATCACAGTGGCCGCTTTCACCCCAGCGCATCACAGACACATTTTTGCATCTAGATTATGGCCAAATGTCCCGACCATAGATTTAATGACCTAAATGCGCAGAGTTCTGGGATCTATGACGCTGCAAGTTCAGGTCATTAAACTTGTAATGGGGGGAACATAAATTTTACCAGTTGGAACCAATGAAGAAAAAATCGTAGCGCTCCATATAATGATGGAGATCCGCCCTTGTAAAATTGGGACCGACTCACTCATCCCTGTGTAACACTAGCTGGTGACCACATGGATTATTTTGGATGTAATTTTGCTAAAATATGAGTGGAAATCCGACCCAAACAATTTACAATGCACCGGGCATAGATCTCAATGTAAGATACGCGGTGTCAGCCACACACGTGTATTTCACCATCTTAATTTCAAACTGACTTGTCACCCTTTTTCGGGTGTCACCTCTACCTCCGACGCACACGTGAATTTAGCTGCAGGTGAGCGCTGTGTTCTCCATTCTGTTCCATGAGAGTTCACGGTACAAGGCAGCATTGTGTTCCCCCTGTACTGGGAGCTCCCATAGAGGAGAATGGAGAACACAGCGCTCCCCTGTACTGGGAACTACCATAGAACAGAATGGAGAACACAGCGCTCCCCTGTACTAGAACTCCCATAGAAAGAATGGAGAACACAGCGCTCCCCTGTACCGTGGAACTCGCCATAGAACAGAATGGAGGAACACAGCACTCCCCTGTACTGGGAACTCGCATAGCGAGAATGGAGAACACAGCCTCCCTGTACTGAGAACTCCCATAGAGCAAATGGAGAGAACACAGCACTCCCCTGTACTGAGAACTCCCATAGACTAGAATGGAGAGAACACAGCGCTCCCCTGTACTGAGAACTGCCATAGAGCAGAATGGAGAGCACAGCGCTCCCCTGTACTGGGAACTCCCATAGTACAGATAGAGAACACACCGCTCCCCTGTACTGGGAACTCCCATAGAGCAGAATGGAGAGACACAGTGCTCCCCTGTACTGGGAACTCCCATAGAGGAGAATGGAGAACACAGCGCTCCCCTGTACTGGGAACTCCCATAAACAGAATGGAGAACACACGCTCCCCTGTACCGGGGACTCCCATAGAACAGAATGGAGAGCACAGCGCTCCCCTGTCCTGGGAACTTCCATAGAACAGAATGGAGAATACAGCGCTCCCCTGTCCTGGGAACTCCCATAGAACAGAATGGAGAACACAGCGCTCCCCTGTACTGGGAACTCACATAGAACAGAATGGAGAACACAGCTATCCCCTGTACTGGGAACTCCCAGAATAAAGAAAATACAGAATGTAGAGAGAAACACAGCGCTCCCCTGTACTGGAACTCCCATAGAACAGAATGGAGAACACAGCGCTCCCCTGTACTGGGAACTCCATAGAAACAGAATGGAGAGCACAAGCGCTCCCCTGTACTGGAACTCTCATAGAACAGAATGGAGAACACAGCCTCCCCGTGTACTGGAACTCCCATAGAACAGAATGGAGAGAACACAGCGCTCCCCTGTACTGGAACTCCCATAGAACAGAACGAAAAACACAGTGCTCCCTTGTCCTGGAACTCCCATAGAACAGAATGGAGAGAACACAGCGCTCCCCAGTACTGGGAACTCCCATGAACAAAAGGGGAACACAGCGCTCCCCTGTACGTGGAACTCCCATAGACAGAAGAGAACACAGCGCTCCCCTGTACTGGGAACTCTCATAGAACAGAATGGAGAACACAGCGCTCCCCTGTACTGGGAACTCCCATAGAACAGAATGGAGAGCACAGCGCTCCCCTGTACTGGGAACTTACATAGAACAGAATGGAGAACACAGCTATCCCCTGTACTGGGAACTCCCATAGAACAGAATGGAGAGAACACAGCGCTCCCCTGTACTGGGAACTCCCATAGAACAGAATGGAGAACACAGCGCTCCCCTGTACTGGGAACTCACATAGAACAGAATGGAGAACACATCTCTCCCCTGTACTGGGAACTCCCATAGAACAGAATGGAGAACACAGCGCTCCCCTGTACTGGGAACTCCCATAGAACAGAATGGAGAACACAGCGCTCCCCTGTACTGGGAACTCCCATAGAACAGAATGGAGAACACAGCGCTCCCCTGTACTGGGAACTCACCGAGAACAGAAAGGGGAACACAGCGCTCCCCTGTACTGGGAACTCCCATAGAACAGAATGGAGAACACAGCGCTCCCCTGTACTGGAAACTTCCATAGAACAGAATAGAGAACACAGCGCTTCCCTATACTGGGAACTCCCATAGAGCAGAATGGAGAGACACAGCGCTCCCCTGTACTGGGAACTCCCATAGAGGAGAATGGAGAGAACACAGCGCTCCCCTGTACTGGGAACTCCCATAGAACAGAATGGAGAACACAGCTCTCCCCTGTACTGGGAACTCCCATAGAACAGAATGGAGAGAACACAGCGCTCCCCTGTACTGGGAACTCCCATAGAACAAAATGGAGAGTTGTTTTGGGAGCAGCTGCCATGTGGGATTGCCCCTTAACAGCACTTTCATTATAATAAACTGCCCCCCTCCTCCTTCAATAGAGAAATATCCAAGTACTAGAAATCTACATTAGAGAACTGTCAATAAAGCGCCTGCCCCGCGGCCTCTCACTCCGGGCGGAGTCCTCCTATAAGCTCTATGAGTGTGAGTGTTGGGCACAATGTTTCTGTACACAGCATTGTTTGTGTTCCGTCTTGTCTGGTCATGTGACCCTTGTGGTACTACTTTCCCATCATCCATAAGAAGATACATTGAGAATTCTTCACCTTCTGTTATAACACATATGTCTGGGCGTCCTCTAGACCTTGAAGCCTCCGCTCTGTAGTAACTTTATGGAGCTCCAAGGTGACTTCTAATGATCGTCAAGAGAAACAACATGCGCAGCCTGAACCGGTGTCTTCTCTGAGTCATGTGACCTGAGCGATATCACTGTTATAATGCACAGGTGTGAACTATTACAAGATCCAACATACCTGGAGGACACAATGAAATGAAGCGCGTCCTCATAGGCTGAGCTGCTTCATGAGCTCTTTATAGAGGTCTGGGCTCTGTTTTCCTGATCCACAGCTCCAAACCCTCTGCATCGACTTAGAACTGAATGATAAAGTTCTCTCAGCAGCCGCCACAAGGGGGAGCTGAAGTATAACACCTTAGGCGGTGGGCTCCCCCTAGTGGTGGCGGCTGGAAGCCTAAATTGTATTCTTTAACCAATGCAGGAGATTTTGAGCTCTGGATCAGAAAAACAGGGTTTAAGAGGTAGAAAAAGACCTGACGGCACAGAATTTTGGTTCTAGAATTATAATTATTGAACTGAACTTACAGAGATGAAGAGAAGGAAGCGGTGCCTGCCCCTCTGCCCAATGTCCTGCAGAGCTGAGGAGCATCATCCCAACCCCGAAGGCAGAAAAAGAGGCTAATTATCTGCATTGTCAGCCCTGAGTGGCCCCAGGGGAGCACAGACATGGAGTGGTGCGGCCTCCTGACACTAGACTGCACCCCAGCCCAAATCAGGGTCTGCCTGACAAGCTCATAGGGGAGTCAGTGATTTGAAATGAATCACTGTATGATAAGTTCTATAGCTCCTCATTATACTTTGGGCCACATGTATGAAAACGGTCTAGGTGTAAGACTGTCTTTGTTGCCCATAGTAACCAATCAGAGCCAGCACCATCGAGATCAAGCAACAAACAGAGCCATATACCAATAGCCAACAACCAATCAGAGCCATAACCAATCAGACTCAATAACCAATCAAGCCACACGACCAATCGCCCATAGCCACCAATCAGCCCTAGCAACCAATCAAGCCCATACGACCAATACAGAGAGCCCAAGCAACCAATCAGAGATCATAGCAACCAATCAGCTCATAGCACAACAGGCCCATATAACCAATCACCATGAGCAACCAATCACAGCCAATAGTAACCAATCAGTGCTCCCCTTTCATTTCATATAGTGCTCAGAAAAAATTAAAGGACTTCGATGGTTTTATAGCTCTGAGGTTTGGCTCTGTGTGCAGGCTCTTGTATGGCTTTGATTGTTGCTCGGACTGATGGCTGCAGGCTCTGATGTTGATACTCTGATTGCCTATGAGCCTGATGTGTGTGACTCTGATTGGTTGCATGACTCTGATTGGTCCTATGAGCTCTGATTGGTCGCATGTATCTCTGATTGGTGGCTGTGACTCGATGATCACTATGACTCTGATTGGTCCTATGACACTGATGGGTTGCTGTAGCTCTGATTGGTTCTGTGACTCTGATTGGTTCTGAGTTCAATAGTATATGGCTCTGATTGTTGCTATGGCTCTGATTGGTGGCTATGGCCTCTGATTGGTTGCTTTGAGCTTTGGTTGGTTGCTATGGGCTCTGATTGGTTGCTATGAGCTCTGATTGGTTTCTATGGGCAACAAAGAGAGTCTTACACCTAGACAGCTTTTATACATGTCCCCTTTTGTTTCATTGTTTACACTTTTCAAGATCTCTTCTTGCTGTCAGTGAATGGGTGTGAAGCAATAGAGACCTAAGGCCATGTCTGCACCTTTTTGGATTTTCCTTGGATTCAGTATTTAGAATCCACTGATAATCTGACTGTTCCCAATGCTGTGTCGCCTCAATACAAAGTCCGCGCTGTATTCGACACATCACAGGTTTTCTCCTGAAGCCATTGGGCGGGGGATGGAAGATGTTCCCTCAATGTTCGGGGCTGGCGGGGATCCAAAATCCGACCCAGTTTTTTTGTGTAAAATCCGCGGAGTGGTGACGGTAAAATACCTTAGGATTTCTGAGAGTTTTTTCCACTTCAGCTGTGTAGACAGAGCCTAATGCTTCTCACAGGGACAGTTACATTTGTATCCAGACAGTCCACTTCAGCTACACCAATCTCTGCTACAATGTATCAGCGCAGATCACATGTATCTGTTCTACCCAGATGGTCTAGACTGGGTAGAGGTAAAACAATCCCTGAGCTTGGAGGTGTTTTAGATATGGACGCTTTGACAGCCTATGGATTTCTGCAGGCCCCATACAGATAAATGAGACAAGTGCTGATGTTTCTGCAACAAATCTGCCGCGTGTGAATATACCCTCATTTTATTGACTTCTATAGCGCCGCTATACTCCGCAGCGCTGTACGAACATTGTCACCATTCACACTGCTCCCTGTCCCCTTTGGGGCTCACAGTCTAAATTCCAGAGTAACAGGATGGTTTTTGACGTGTGGGATATAAATCCAGGACCCCAGTGCTGCAAGACAATAGACCATGCTACACTATGCTAACCACTGAGCCACCATGCTATACTATGCTAACCACTGAGCCACCATGCTATACTATGCTAACCACTGAGCCACCATGCTATACTATGCTAACCACTGAGCCACCATGCTACACTGTGCTAACCATTGAGCCACCATTCTGCACTGTGCTAACCATTGAGCCACTGTGCTAACCATTGAGCCACTATTCTGCACTGTGCTAAAAACTGAGCCACAATGTTATACTGTGCTAACCACTGAGCAACCATTCTACACTGTGCTAACCACCGAGCCACCATGCTACACTGTGCTAACAATTGAGCCACCATTCTGTACTGTGCTAACTACTGAGCCACTGTGCTATACTCTGCTAACCACTGAGCTAACCAATGAGCCATCATTCTACACTGTGCTAACCACCGAGCCACCATGCTACACTGTGCTAACCACAGAGCCACC
The DNA here is from genome assembly GCA_025379985.1 of Phyllomedusa bahiana. Taxonomy (NCBI): domain Eukaryota; kingdom Metazoa; phylum Chordata; class Amphibia; order Anura; family Hylidae; genus Phyllomedusa; species Phyllomedusa bahiana. Next base: position 15,356 of record JAODAL010020531.1, read on the forward strand.
TTTCTGCACTGTGCTAACCATTGAGCCACCATTCTGTACTGTGCTAACTACTGAGCCACTATGCTATACTCTGCTAACCGCTGAGCTAACCAATAACTCATTATTCTACACTGAGCTAACCACCGAGCCACCATGCTACACTGTGCTAACCACCGAGCCACCGTGCTACACTGTGCTAACCACCGAGCCACCGTGCTGCACTGTGCTAACCACCGAGCCACCGTGCTGCACTGTGCTAACCACGGAGCCACCGTGCTGCACTGTGCTAACGAGTGAGCCACCGTGCTGCACTGTGCTAACCACCGAGCCACCGTGCTGCACTGTGCTAACCACCGAGCCACCGTGCTGCACTGTGCTAGCCACTGAACTACCATGCTACATTGTGCTAACTACTGAGCCATCATACTGTCCAATATCCAATGTCTCCTGCTTGGAAAAATCTACACTTCCAATAACATTGTACCAGAGCAGCGGTCTCCATCCTGACGTGACTCCCAAACATGCCATGAAATCTGCAGTTTCTCAGGGCATGCTGGGACTTGTAGTTCTGCCACAGCTTTGGGAGCACTTTGCACCAGGACTGTTCTCATGCGGTTCCCTCACCGTCCTTCCCGTACTGTTGTCACTCTTTGTGCTTGGAGCACTTCTGTTGCTATTGGTCAGGGCAGACGCTGTCCATAGACGGTTCAGTTCCTCAGCTGACCAGGAACCTCTCGACAAGCGGAGCTGTCAATCACTGTTCTGCTTTCTCTTTCCATAGGGTTCTAGCTTAGTCTCTGGAGACTTTCACCCAGATAAGGTGGATTTAGTGATGTCCCTTGAGCTTTTATACTAACCCAGTGCTGTTCTGTGCATGGTCAGTAGGTGGCGCTATTAACACAGCAGAATGGTTTTGGTGGTGGACTGCCAATACCAGGACTTGGGTCAGCAGGAATCATTCTGTGGAACTGGACGATGATCCTGTTATATATAAAAATAATAATAATAATTGTGACATTTATTTATAGACTTTTTTTGGACAAATGAGTGATTCCTCCAAGGCAGTGATCTACATCCTGCAGCTCTCCAGCTGGTGCAGAGCTCCAACCCCCAGCATGCCTTCACAGGGACCCTGGGAGTTGTAGTTTTGCAACAGCTAAAGAGCCACAGGATGAGGATCATTGCTATAAGGTGTGGAGGTAGTAGAAGAGCAGAAACTTTACCTTGGGACTTGATTGGTCTGGTTCATCAGAGGATCCTCCATTGGGCCCAGACTCTGTCACAATAACGTGCACTTAAAATTTCAGGGCTCCAGTCACCAGATAAACTTTGCGTGTGCAAAGATTACTTACAGGCGTATTCCTACCATAGACTTTGATGAAATACCTCTATACTGGGAACTCCCATAGAGAAGAATGGAGAACACAGCGCTCCCCTGAAAGGGAACCTTTCCCCCAGAGGAAAAGGGGGAACACAGTGCCCCCCTGTACTGGGGAAAACCCACAAACAGAATGGGAGAACACCGCACTTCCCCCTTTCTGGAAATTTCCCTAAACAAATTAAGAAAAACAAACGCTCCCCCCCTTTTTTGGGGAAAACCCCCAGAACAAATGGAGAACACAGCCCCCCCCTGGGACGGGAACTCCCCTAACAAATGAGAGTTTGGGCCCAGGCACGACCTGCTTTCCCCTTCTGGCCCGGGGAAATTTAGGGCCCCCCAACCCCCAAAATAAGGGGGAGATTTTCCCGAGGTGGACCAGCACCTACCTTCCAAACCCTTTATGAATTTTCCCGCGACAGTCGGGGGGGGTGGGGTTTGGGTTCCCTTCTCCCATGTTGGCAAGGGGAAAAGGAAAAATTTCAAAAACCCCTTTGGGGGCCCTTTTTGAAAAACCTCCCTTCTTTTTTGGGGGCCCCCAGGGGGGAAACCCTTTCAAAGGTCCCGGAACAATTTTTTTTGGGGGAACTTTATTGAAGAAAATTTTTCCCTTTTTAAGAACTTTTTTCCCCGGATTACCCCTTGGCCGTTTTTTGGGGGGTGGGTGGGTGACTTTTTCCCCCCGAAGAAACAATGAGGCTTGTGTCATTTGTGTTAATGCTGCAACTTATCAGCTATCAGAAGTCATTGAGGAGCCCAAGACTTAAAGAAAGTCCCCCCACTGATCAATACTTAAAAAACGTTTTTAGTTTCTAAAGTTTCCTAATAAAGCTGCACAATGGTTTATATCACATGAAATATTTCCATAATAAATTGTTCCAAATTCAAATAAGAACAACAACAGCGACGGCTTCAGGCGATTGATAACCTTTGTATTGGCGACTGGTAAGTACGATGACCTGTAACAGACCGGAAGGAGGCGTTGTGTCAGTACCAGTACGATAAAGGTAATTGTTGTACGTTGGGACTGCACCGGGCAGAATAGTGATGCAGCTCTGGAGGATAATACAGGATGTAAACCTCAGGATCAGTACAGGAACAAGTATTGTATGTACAGTGACATGCAGCCACTAATATTGAGTGGCACGCTCGTGAGTTGTATACAGGATGTAACTCAGGATCAGTACAGATAAGTAATGTATGCTACACATGGACTAGCTCCGCTGGATGAACTGTGATGCCAGCTCTGGAGGATAAATACAGGGATTTAACTCAGGATCAGTACAGGATAAGTAATGTCTATGTTCACAGTGAACATGCACCAGGCAAAAAGTGAGTGCAGCTCTGAGTAGATAATACAGTATAGTAACTCAGATCAGTACAGAAAGTAAGGTATGTACACAGTCGACTGCTCCATGAGAACATGAGTGCAGCTCTGATCTAGTATAATACAGGAGGTAACTTAGGATCATTACCAAGGATAAGTTCATGTATAGTACAGGAGACTGCACCACAGAATATGAGTGCACACTGGAGTATATCATGACATATGTAACTAGGATCAAGTACAGGATTAAGTAATGTATGTACAGTGACTGCACCAGCAGAATAGTGACTGCAGCTCTGGACTTAATACAGAATGTAACTCAGTGATCAATACAGGATTAAGAAATGTACGTGTATGTACACATGTGACTGCATCCAGCAGAATAGTGGACTGGCAGCTTTGAGAATAGATACAGGTGACTCGGTACCTCAGATCGAGGTACAGAAATTAATGTATGTACACAGTGACTGCACCAGCAGAATAGAGTGCAGCTCTGAGTAAATACAGGATGTAACACCAGATCAGTGACAGGATAAGTTAATGTACTGTATGTACACAGTGACCTTCACCAGCAGAAAGCTGACTGCAGCTCTGGAGTATAATACAGGGATGTAACTTAGGATCAGTACAGGTATAAGTAATGTAATTGGTCACCTGTGACTGCACCAGCGAATATTGAGTGCAGCTCTGGATATAATACAGGATGTTAAGCTAGGATCAGTACAGGAAAGTAATTATGTACAGTGACTGCACCACAGGAATATTGACTGCAAGCTCTGAGGATAATACAGAAGTAACTCGAGGATCAATACAGATAAGTAATTTACTGGTGAACGTACACAGTGACTTGCACAGCGGATAGGTGAGTGTCAGCTCTGGAGTATATACAATTTAACTCATGGATTATACAGTGATAATTAATGAACGTGTATGTACACATGACTGCACCAGCATCTTCGTGGATCAGCTTCTGAGGAATGATACAGGATGTAACTCAGGAATCAGTACAGATAAGTACTGTATGTCTACATGACTGCACCAGCAGAATAGTGAGTGCAGCTCTGATATAATACAGATAAACTTAGGATCAGTTCAGGATAAAGTAATGTACATGTACACAGTTGACTGCCACCAGCAGAATAGTGAGTGCAGCTCTGGAAGTATAATACAGGATTAAACTTAGGAATCAGAACAGATACGTAATTGTAAGTACAGTGACTCACAGCAAATAGATGAGTTTGCAGCACGCGATGGATAATGCAGGATGTAACTCAGATAATTGCAGGATAAGTAAATGTATGTACAGTGAATGTCCCAGCCAGAATATGAGTGCAGCTCTGGAAGATAATAAACAAGATGTAACTTCAGGATCAGTACAGGATAAGTTTACATGTATGTACAGTAGACTGCACCAGCAAAATAGTGAGTTGCAGCTCGGAGTATTATAAAGATATGTAACTCAGGACATACAGGATAAGTAATTAAGTACATGACCTGCAACGAGCATAATAGTGATGCAGCTCAGGAGTAATAATACAGGATTGTAACTCAGTATCAGTACAGGATAATAATGTAAAGTACAGGGACTGCACCAGCATAAAAAAATAAAAAAAAAAAATATGTGAGCGCAGCTCTGTAGCTATATACAGGAGGAACTCAGGATCAGTAAGCATGGATAAGTTAGATGTATGTACACATGACTGCACCAGCACGAATAGTACATCGCAGCTCTGGTAGTATAATCACAGGATGTAACTCAAGTCTATCAGTACAGGATAAGAAAATGTATTACACAGTGACTGCACCAGCAGAATAGTGAGTTGCAGCTCTGGAGATATACAGTGATGTAAACTCAGGATCATACAGATAAGTAAGTGTTATGTACCAGTGCCGCACCAGCAGAGATACTCATAAGTGCAGTCTCTTGTAGGATAATACAGTATGTAACTTCGTCTAGATCTCAAATACAGATAAAGTAAATAGTATGTACACAGTGACTGCACTGCAGAAAGTGAGTGCACTCTGATATAATACAGGATGTAACTCAAGGATCAGTACAGGATAAGTAATGTATGTACAGTGACGTGCACCAGGGAGAATATGAGTGCAGCTTTGAAGTATAATAAGGAGGTAACACAGGATCATACAGGAATAATAATGATGTACACCTTAGAACGCACTCAGCAAATAGTGATCCAGCTCCTTGGAATTATAATACCGGATGTAACTTAGAGATCAGTACAGATAGTAATATTACGTACAGTGACTGCACAGTCGAGAAATAGTGAGATGCAGCTCTGAGTAAAAACAGGATGTAACTTAGGATCAGTTACAGGATAAGGTAATGTAGTGTACAGTGACTGCACCCAGCGAATAGTGACTGCAGCCTTCTGGAGTAAATACCGAATGTAACTCAGATTCAATACAGTATAATTAATGTACTTGATAGTACACAGTGACTGCACCAGCAGGATACGTGAGTGCAGCTCTAGTATAATACAGGAATGTACCTCAGGATCATACTGGATAACTAAAGTCCTGTATTACACAGTGACGCACCAGCAGAATAGTGACTGCAGCTCTGAATGATACTGGAAGTAACACCTGGATCAGTACAGATAAGTAATGTTATTTACAGTGACCTGCACCAGCATAATAGTGAGTGCCAGCACTGGAGTATATATACAGGATGTAACTTAGAACAGTTCACTGGATTAAGTTATATTATGTACTCACACGTGACGTGCACCAGCAGAACTATCTGAGTGCAGCTCTGGGAGTATAATACAGTATGTAACTTAGGTTCTCTTACAGGATTACAATTAATGAGTAATGTACAGTGACTGCTCAGCAGAATATGAGCGCAGCTCTGAGAGTATAATACAGAGGTAACTCAGATAAGTCAGAGATAATAAGTTAGTACAATGAGCCTGCACCAGCAAATAGTAGTGCAGCTCTGGGAAGATAATGCAGGATGTAACTCAGGATAGTCTAGTGCAGGATAAGTAATGTATCTTACATGACTGCACCAGCAGAATAGTGAGGTCTGCAGCTCTTGGAGGATAATACAATGCCAACTATGGATCAGTACAGATAAGTAATGTATGTAACATGACTGCTAGCCACAGAATATGAGTGCAGCTCTGGAGTAATAATTTCACTCAGGAAGTAACTCAGGATCCGTACACGATAAGTAATGTAAGTACAGTGACTGCACCAGCAGGAAAAGTGAGTTCAGCTCTGGAGTATATATACACTGATGAGAAACTCTGGTTCACAGTACAGGAATAAGTAAATGTACATGTACATTGACTGCACACTGCAGAATAGTGACGCAGCTCTGATATAATTACAGGATTGAACTCAGATCATACATGATCATAAGTAATGTATGTACACAAGTTGACTTGCATCCAGCAGAATAGTGAGCGCAGCTCTGGCGTATAATATCAGATGTAACTCAGGGAATCAGTACATGAGACAGTTATGTGATGTACAACATATATATCCTGAACCCAGCAAATCAGTGAGCGTGCATCTCTCTGAGGATAATCATAGGATATATAACTCAGGGATCAGTACAGATAAGTAAATGTATTGTACCAGTGTCACTTGACACCACAGAATAGATGAGTGCAAGCTCTGGAGATTATGCAGGAGTAACTCAGGAATATTGCAGGATAAAGTAAATGTATGTACACTTGACTGCAACCATCATATTGCGTAGTGCAGCTCTGAGGATAATACAGATTTAACTCAGGATCAGTACAGGATACTAGTAATATGTATTCACAGTCTGACTGCAACCACAGATATAGTGAGTGCACTCTGATGTAATGCAGATGTAACTCAGATCAGTACAGATAAGTAATGTATGTACTCGTGCCTAGCCCCAGGAGAATATTATGAGCCCGCTCTGGAGTATAATACCGGATGCTAACTCAGGATACGAGTACAAGGATACGTCACTGTTATGCTACAGTGTCTGCACCAGCAGAATATTTCGGCGAGTGCAGCTCTGGAGATTAATACAGTATGAAACACAAGGTGAGGGAACATTACAGGATAAGTAGTGTAAGTTACAGTGGACTGCACACAAAAATATTGAGATGCAGCTCTGGAGTAAAACATACGAGATGTAACTCAGGATCAATACAGAGTATAAGTAATGTATGTACACAGTGGACTGCACCACAGAATAGTAGTGCAGCTCCTAGGAATAAATACAGGATGTCACCAGAGACAGTACACAGGATCATTAAGTAATGTAAATGGACCCCAGGCACCAGCAAATAGGGATGCAGCTTTGGAGATAATACGGAGGTAACACAATCAGTACCAGGAAAGTACATGTATGTACACATGGACTGCACCGAGCAGAATAGTGATTTGAAGCTCAGAGTATAATCCAGGATTATAACTCAGGATAAAGTACAGGAAAGTAATGTATGTACTGACTGCACAGCAGAATTTGAGTGCAGTCTGAGATATTACCAGGAATGTAACTCAGGATCATACAGGATAAATTAATGTATATTACACAGGTGACTGACCAGCAGACTAGTGAGTGCAGCTTGGAGGATAATACAGTATGTTTACTCAGGAAATTCAGTACAGGATAAGTAATGTTATGTAATACCGTGACTGCACCAGCAGAATAGTGAGTGCACTCTGTAGTATAATACAGGATTTAACTCAATCCGGTATAGATAAGTTAATGTAGTAGAGTACTGCACCAGCCGAATAGTGATGCAGCTCGTGTAGGATAATACAGATGTAACTCAGGATCAGTACAGATAAGTATTGAATGTACACAGTGATCTGCTCCACAGAAATAGTGTCTAGTGCCGCTTCTGGAGTATAATACAGGATGTATCTCAGATCAGTACAGGTATAAAGATAATGTATTACATGAACTGCACCGGCAGAATATGAGTAGCAGCTCTGGAGTATAATATCAGTATGTAACTCAGGAATCAGTTCAGGTAAATACATGAATAGTATGTACACATTGACTGCACCAGTCAGAATAGTGAGTCCTGCTCTGGTGGATAATACAGTATTTAACTTCAGGATCATACAGGATAGGTAATGTATGTACACCTGTGCGTCATGCTCCAGCAAATAGTGACGCAGCTTGTGGGTGAGAATACAGAGTAACTCAGATCTGTACAGATAAGTAATGTAGAGTACACAGTGACATGCACCAGCAGTAATAGTAGAAGTGCAGAATCCTGGAGGCGTACCTACATCATGTAACTCAGATCAGTACAGGATAATAATGTATTTACACATTGCGACTGCACCAGCAGAATAGCTGGATGCAGCTCAGGAGTATAATACAAGGATGGTAACTCAGGATCAGTAACAGGATAAGTACTGTAGTGTAAAGTGACGCACCGGCAGAATAGTGAGTGCAGCTCTGGATAATAATACAGGATTAACCAGGATCATACAGGTTTAAGCTACTATGTTAATGTATGTACACATGACCGGCACCAGCAGAATAGTGAGTGCAGACTCTTGAGGATGAATACAGTATTTTAACTCAGTGATCACTACAGATAAGTAATGTATTAAAAAACTCTATACACAGTGACTGCGACCCAGCAAATATAGCGAAGTCTTGGGGAGATAATCTCTCTGGATGTCTCAGGATCAGACAGATAGCTACAGAATGTATTACACACTAGGGTCGGCAACTAGACATGAATAGTTGAGTGCATCTCTGGAGGATATCAGCAGTAACTCAGGATCATACATATAGTAATGTACTGTACTTCAGTGACTGCACCAGCAGACAATCGTGAGTGCCAGCTCAGAGATGAATACAGATGTAACTCGATCAGTAACAGGTATCAGTAATGTAAGAAACACAGTGTGACTGCAAACCAGCAAATCACTACATTGAACATCGTAATATATGACTTCTTAGACCGGTACATACATGTAGTAACTGCACTGTACTGTAGAAAGGCGCTACAGTCCACTCATTCACTGCTCGGCACCTCACTACATACATGAGATATTTCAACAAGTAAAGTTTCCCTGATAATTGGTTGGATCTTCCGATCATCACATATTTTCTTTTTTGCTGAGCCGGCAGATCACACACCTGGGACATAGCATGTCTATCTGTTAGTGGTTTATATAATTCCCCTCATAAAACCATTATATGGTGAAATATTCGATCCTGGGCCATTGTGATTTGAGGGAGCTCTGCATAACTTTACCTATTTTTTCATACATTAATAGATGTCTAATCCTCCGCACACACCATTGATCATTGTCCTGATTAGTGGGAGTGCTAAGGACACACAATCCCTGTCCCATAGAACCTCTTTAAACCTCAAGTGTATACTACCCATATTCTGCCCTGGGACATTGTATGAATTGCCCTCACTATACAAAGGCCTCTGGGTACAATATTGCACCATAGAACCTTCTTTCCTGGGACATTGTATGGTGAGTGTGGTTTATATAATGTCCTCAGGTCACACTATTTCACCATATAATGCTCTGTCCTGGGACATTGTATAAACCACACTCACCATACAAAGGCCTCAGGATACAATATTTCACCATAGAACCTTCTATCCTGGGACATTGTATGGTGGGTGTGGTTTATACAATGTCTTTAGGATACCATATTTCACCATATAATGCTCTGTCCTGGGATATTGTATAAACCACACTCCCCATACAATGTCCCATGAAAGAAGCTTCTATGGTGAAATATTGTACCCAGAGGCCTTTGTATGGTGAGGCAATTTTAAACAATGTCCCTCATTCACAAATTTTCTACTATATAATATGCTACTTCCCGGACGTTGTAGGATTGCCCTCACTATACAAAGGGCCTCTAGGGTCCAATATTTCACCTATAACTCACCTTTTCCTGGGACATTGTATGGTGAGTGTGTTTTAAAACAGATCGTTCTTTAGGATACAAATACTTCACCATGTCATGCACTATGTCCTTTGACATATTGTGATAAACCACACTCACCATACAACTGTCTCCAGGATATAAGTTTTCTTAGGTGAAATATTGTATCCTGGGCCTTTGTATGGTGAGTGTGGTTTATACACATTGTCCCCAGGAACAGTGCAATTATAGTGAAATAGTGGTGTAACCTGAGGACATTGCATAAACCACACTCACCATACAATGTCCCAGGAAAGAAGGTTCTATGGTGAAATATCGTTTCCTGAGGTCACTTAGGGTGAGTGTGGTTCATGCAATGTCCCAGGACAATATTCTGTGATAAAATCTTGTATCCAGAGGCCATTGTGACTCCAGGGATCCCTGCACCAACCTATCTCTAGAGAGGTGTGACTGATCTAAGCATTTTCCCCTTAGCCTCACGTGGGTCTCCTTCTTAAAGTAATGATGTGCTTGCGCCTCATTTTAATACTTTTCCCTCCCAGAAATCTCCTACCACTTCAGATCCAGAGCCCTGAGTGCCCCCCACCCTCTCCAGCTGCCATTGCCTCTGCCAGATCCTTGATAGAGCCTACTATACCTGTTTTAGTTTGTGTTTCTGGAGCACAAGGAGGAGGCTTGCAAAAGATTCACAGTCTGGGGAATCTTGCTGATTTGCGTTGGGAGTTCCTTGTATGCCGCTGCGTGGGCGCAGGAGGCAGCGCCATAGACTCTGTTATTTGCGTCACCCCGGGAGACTAGGGCTGTTTTCCTTACAAATCTAATGGATGAAGCGCAGATCAGGGCTCAGGCATTGCAGATCCTCCTGCCCATGCTCCAGCCACCAAGCTCTCTATGCAGAGGGATCCACTTCCATTCCAGACCATTTTGAGACATCACTCTCCTCATCCCTTTGCATTCCTGATGAGGGTACACTGAACGTGACGTAAATAGCTGGAACTGACGCAGCTTCCAGAGGGGGAAGCAGGTTGGATGCAGACAGCCTGCAATGTGCACTGCCCCCCCCCCCCTCCCTCAATCACACCCTGTAATCCTTGGATAGGATACTGTGGACATCTTCCCTCCTCAAACATACCCACAACACACCCACCAGAACCAGATCCATTTAAAAACCTCACTTCCAAATATCAATACAGGGGCAGGGATAGAAAAAAAAAAATCCACACACACATTGCAGTGAGGGGATCTCAGGACAAGAGGCGGCCATCACCCTGCGGGGAAAGGGTTAACAGCCCCGGTAAATGCATCGAGAACCCACCCCAGAAATGGTGCTGCCTGCAACAGGCAGAACAGGAGGAGGCGATGGAGACAGCGGCGGGAGCAGGGGGAGCACGGAGCAGGTGCGGAGACTGGAGACTCTACTGGCGGCTGTCGAGCAGGGGAGCCGGAGTACAGCAGAGGTAGGGAGCAGGGGAGCTAGAAACAGCGGCGGGATCAGGGTAAGCACGGGGATCAGGGGGAGCACGGGGAGCAGGGGGAGCTGGAGACAGCGGCGGGAGCACGGGGGAGCCGGAGACAGCAGGGGGAGCCGTGGCCGCTGAGCTATGGGCGCAAATGGAATCGAACGTTGCAACAATGTATCCGCTGCATAGAACGGGGGATCGGTGCCGGATCGCGCGGGGAGGTGGCTCCAATGAGATGGCCCCTCCGTCTATGTTTGTGTGTGGGGTGGTTTTTTTTTTTTTTTGTTTTTTTTTTTTCCAAGGCTAAAAATAGCATCAGGGTTTTGATTGTGCGCCAGAAAGTAGACAGAGGTTTCACATGTATAAAATCACACGCCGCACTCTATATCATTCCCCTTACATTCAGCGCTGCTTATTCACATTCTTAGTTTCTTTAGTTATTGCCCCTGCTATTACTTACGGCTTTTCTCCTCATTTTCCTCTCTCTCCTTTCTCTCCTCCATCCTCTTTCTCTTTCTCTCTATCTTTCTCTTTCCATCTCTCTCTATATATATATATATCTCCTACTCTCTCTCTCTCCATCTCCTCTCTCTCACTACTAGTCTCTTTCTCTCTCTCTCTCACTACTAGTCTCTTTCTCTCTCTCTCTCTCTCCATCTCTCCATCTCTCTCTCTCACCACCAGTCTCTAGCTCTCTGTCCATACAGAATTCCCAGTTACATCTAGGTAAGTTCCTATCTCTCACTCTTTGCTGTAGCCACCCTGACCTCCTCTGTGCTGCTCTGAATTGCTTCTTATCATCTGCCTCTTCAATGCTGCTGTTTATTGACCGGATGTTTGTTTGTGTCTTGATTTTTTTTTGGTGTGTGCTATATAGGAAGGGGTTGGGGATTGGATGCATGTGTACAATGTAGAGTGAGGGGGGATTCTAGGAGGAGAATGGGGATCTCCCAGCATTAAATATCTGAATCGATAGAGGCAGCAGCTTTTCCTCTCATCCCCACTGGCAGCCGGCGTGCTGTGAGTCACTCAAAATGTTCCTTTCTCGGAGGCGAAATTCGTGATGTTAGGTCTGCACAGCAACACTTGGCATGAGGGAAGACGCGACGTTCTGCGCTGCGCTGTTCGGAGCGCGCTGATCCGGGAGCTGTCCAGCTGAGCGGTGCTGAAGGCAGCAGTCGGTAGAGGTCCCTGCTTGTGCTGTTTGCACCGTGTTTGCACTAAGCAAGGCGAAAGGAAGACTAAAGCACAGAAGATGCTGGAGGATGAAGACGAGGAGCGCTTGTCTGCCTCTTTAGCGCTTGTTCGGAGCACATTGATCCGGGAGCTGTCCATAGCGTGCTATAGAGGCAACAGTCGTAGATGCGACCCTGTTCTGTCTTATGCTGCACCATCTTGCGCTGACAAAGGGAAGACATAAGACTAGAGAACAGTAGACACTGGAGAAGAAAGAGCCATGCAGCGCTGATTGCGCTGCGCTGTTCGGCGCGCGTTGGATCGGGTGCTGTCCAGCTGAGCGTTGCTGAAGGCAACAGTCGGTGGATGTCCCTGCACCATATTTGCACTAGGCAAGGCGAAAGGAAGACTAGAGCACAGAAGAAACTAGAGGATGAAGCCGTGAAGCGCTATCTGCGCTGCGCTGTTCGGAGCTCATTGATCAGCAGAAGGCAACAGTCTGTAGATATCCCTGGTAGTTGTCTTTCACCAGATAAGAAACTATGCAAGTGGAAGAAAAAACTAGAGAGAAGAAGTCTAGGGAGCCCCTGAATGACGAAGCCATGGAGCGCTGTTTGCGCTGCGCTGTTCAGAGCGCGTTGATCCGCTGAAGGCAACATCTATAGATGGTGCTTGGACCATGCAAGAAACCATGCAAGGGAAAGGAAGGACTGGAGCAGAGCAGCATAGGGAGCAGTGATCCAGATGAAGGCTTCTCACCATCCTCTTCCTCCTGCCCCCTCTTCCCGCCTTGCATTTGAATGACTTATGCCTGATGCTGGAGGTTGCTTTATTTAGATCCTCTCCTCCTCCCACCTCTTTTCTTCTCTATTTAAGACTCTGGTCCCTGAAGATGCCAAGCCTCTGAGTGAGTGTGTATGAGTGTCTTATCTAATGATCAGTGTATGTGATTGCCCCTACTTACCATTAAGTAACTTTAGACACCTCAGGTGGAGTGAACCTAGCAGAGACCCCCCCCCCTCCCCAAATCCAGTCCCACCACCCCGGATCTCCCCAGCAATAAGAGAAAATGTGAATCGTACAGACCTCCAAGCGAGCTCCCGTGGATTGTATCGCCAGAAATCAGATGAAGCAGCAGCATTCGCCCCTCAGCGCCCAAGCTCCAGCCATTGCAATGCAACCATTTGAGTTTTTTTTTTTTGGGAGAGGGAGGAGGGGGGGGGGCACCTTTTTTTTCCTCTTCATTGCTTGCAAAGGGTTAAAGACAGCAGACAAAACCTTTAGCAAAACCGACTTCCAAGATGATCCACTTGACAGGATGGAGACAGCTGGGAAGGAGCTGCACAGACAGAGCCAAACGTAGGGTGGATAGGAATTTTCTGCAAGAAAAAAACACCCACTGAAGTCACTGTGTACATTGCTGCGGTTCCAGGCTGCGTGGTCGTATTTACTAACGGATCAAACAGCAACAGCAGAAGCCGGCGGCGGCACGTGCAGCCCCAAACACAGGGAAGGGAGAGGAGGGGAGGGTGGGTGTTGTTTTTTTTTTTTTTTTTTGCTGGTTTTTACACATGCATCTGTATATCTGCTCCTGCACACACTCTTGTTTCTGCCTTGACGCCTGTGCACACACACTGCGGTTTGCTATCTCTCCATATCCAGCTTCCTCTAAGGGGTTAACCTCCGAGAAATTCTCAATCAGAAAGCATGCACAGACACACACGAGCTCTCCTGCCCGGGATCCTATTAAATAATTGAATGGTGGCAGCAATAATGTTGGTGAAAACAGCACGGATTTCCAAGTCGTGACTGTATAAGTGAGTAATGCCAGCTGCTTGCGTCACTGCTCCAGTCACAGTTCACCCAGAGTGAGCTAGAATCGTGACTTTCTAGATACCCAATGAGAGGCTGCAAGTTGCAGGAGGGTGGGGGGGGGGCTCAGTGCAAGGTATCAGCACCCAATAAGATGAGATCCAGGGAGGGGGGCACAGCACTGGGATATCAAACAAGAGATCCAATAAGACAAGATCCAAGGGGGTCCCTTCCTCCAAACAGGACAGGGCAGAGGAGGGGGTGCAGGAATCTAGAGGATCGTGACCCTCCCACTCAGTACAGTAACTTATATACACACCTGGCTGGGACAAGAGGGATTGTGGATTGTTCCTATGTTGATGGCATCTAAAGAGAGGAGAAGCCCAGATGTGAGGAGGAGCCCTGCACCTGTCAAGTAAGTCGCTGCTCTAACTTTTTGATGAACTTGGGGGATGGTTGTTGTGATCTATAGTTAACATTTTGATGGATCTGATACGTCTATGGGCAAAAGATTTATAGAATATATCTAGGGATAGAAGGGATATAGAATATGTGTATGGATAGATAGAAGGGATATATATATGGATAGAAGGAATATAGAATATGTCTATAAATAGAAGGGATATATCGGTAGATAGAAGGGATATAGAATATGTCTATAAATAGACGGGATATAGAATATGTCTATAAATAGAAGGAATATATGGATAGAAGGGATATAGAGTATGTGTATGGATAGATAGAAGGGATATATCTATGGATAGAAGGAATATAGAATATGGATAGACATAAAGAATATAGAATATGTCTATAAATAGAAGGAATATATCTGTGGATAGAAGGGATATAGAATATGTCTATGGATAGATAGAAGGAATATATGGATAGAATGGATATAGAGTATGTCTATGCATAAATAGAAGGAGTATATCTATAGAAAGAAGGGATATATGGATAGAAGGGATATAGAGTATGTCTATGGATAGATAGAAGAAATATAGAATATGTCTATAGGTAGAAATAATATATCTATGGATAGAAGGGATATAGAATATGTCTACAGATAGCAGATATATAAGATATGGATAGAAGGAATATATATATATGGATGTAACGGATAGATGTATTTATAGAAGGGATATAGAATATGTCTATGGATAGATAAAAGGAATATATAATATGTCTATGGATAAAAGGGATCTAGAATATATCTATAGGTAGCAGATATGTAGAATATGGATAGAAGGAATACAGAGTATATCTATGGATAGAAGAGACACATAGTTGCAGTAAGAGTGGAAGCCACAAGTAGGAGATGCAGCCTCCTGGATGTTATGGATCACTCCCCATCATAGTGATGGTGCATGCCCAGCAAGGGTTAAGGACATCTATGGGAGGATGAGGAGGGAGAGCTGCTGCTGCTGCTGGTTTTTTTCTCGCTGGGGATTCCATGCAGTTGACGTATCCATGCGTTGGACTTGATAAGAGAAGGCAATAGTTAAGTAAGGATGACCTTGTGAGGACTGGAAAGGGGTTAACTCCGAAGGAATAGACAGTTACCCCAAAATGAATAAAGGAGCACCCCAAATGCTCTGCTTCCGATGCCCCTGTTTATAAAGGGTGGCTCTTACTACTGTATATAGACTCTTACCTTGGGGCATTTAAAGGGGGCGCTGTAACTTCACCTCCTGGTCTGGACAGGTGAGCCTTTCTCGTGCTGGGGCGCAGCTGGCTCTATAGAGGGGTGCAGCAGCTCTTCCTAGGGATTTAAAGGGGTGCACTTACTCTTTCTCTGGATCTATAAAGAGATGCTCTTCTTTCTCCTCTGGGTCTATAAAGGGGGTGCTCTTCCTCCTCCTCCCGGATAAAGGGGCGCACCTCCCTCCCTTTCACTATCGTTTCTCCTGTGGAGGATTTGTTGAATAATTGGAAAATGGAAATGTTTTCTCTCTACCCCTTTCGAAAGAAAATGGGCTGTGAGGCTGCTCTCCATTGGCGGATGACGATTTTAGTGGCAGCCAATGGGCAGGCCGGCTGCTGTGTATTTATTTAGCGCTCAGGGGGAGAGTTCCCTCTTTACGCAGCGCCTCTGCTCAGCGCTGGCCGCTCCTCCCGGCTCCATCGCGCTCTCTCCGCCGCTTTGTACATAGGGGTTAGCGGGGAGCTGTCCGCGGTCGGCGGTGCTGAAGTGGCCGGCGCGCCTGGATCCCGGCAGAGGCGGAGGAAGGATGGATGGAGGAGGGAGAGGCAGGGGCTGGAGCGGGCTCGGAGCTCCGGAGCTGCTGGAAGCGAAGCTGGATCAGGTCCTTCTCGAATCTCTTTGCGGTCTGGGCTTGCTGTATGTCAATACGTAGCCGGGAAGCCCTTACCCCAAAAAGCATTTGCGGAGGACGCATTCACCGGCAGCAGCGAAGAGACTACAGTGACCTCCTAATCTGAGAACTACACCTACGGCGACCTCTGAGTGCTAACGGGCCCTCCTCTCCCCAACTATGTGTGTGCACCCCCAACACTTCTTCTCCAAGACCACCCCCTTCTTAACACTTCTCCAAGACCACCCTCACTTCAACACCTGCTAAGACCATCTCCAACACAACACTTCTCCAAGACCACCAGCACCTCCAACACTTCTCCAAGAACACCCTCAACCCAACACTTCTCCAAGAACACACGACTTCTCCCTAATCCCCACCCCTTTCCAAACACTTCTCCAAGACCACCAGCATCTCCAACACTTCTCCAAGACCCCCCTCACTTCAACACCTGCTAAGACCCTCTCCAACACCACACGTCTCCAAGACCACCAACACCACCACCACTTCTCCAAGAACACCCTCTACCCCCCACTTCTCCAAGAACACACGACTTCTCCCTAATCCCCACCCCTTTCCTAACACTTCTCCAAGACCACAAACATCTCCAACCCTTCTCCAAAGCCACCCTCAAACTAACACTTCTTACTTCACGACCTCTCCAAAACCATCTCCCAACACAACACTTCTCCAAGACCACCCTCAACCTAACACTTCTCCAAGAACACCCTCAACCCAACACTTCTCCAAGAACACCCTCAACCCAACACTTCTCCAAGAACACCCTCAACCCAACACTTCTCCAACAACACACAACTTCTCCGTGATCCGCACCCCTTTCCTAACACTTCTCCAAGACCACCAACATCTCCAACCCCTCTCCAAAGCCACCCTCAAACTAACACTTCTCCAAGACCATCTTCACTTCACGACCTCTCCAAAACCATCTCCCAACACAACACTTCTCCAAGAACACCAACCTCCAAAACCTTCCCAACACTTCTCCAAGACCATCTCGCAACACAACACTTTTTCTTCAAGGCCACCACCCTCTACACAACTACACCCCAAAAGTTTGTGCAACAAACCTCAAGTTCCATTACAGGACACCCCCCCCCCCAAAAAAAAAAAAAAAAAACTTTCTACCCACCCTGTGTGCTCTCTGCTCCCCAATACTCGGAGGTTGTCGTAGAACCTTAGAATCGTGCATTTACTGCTTACAACTTTCCTGACCTTGTTGGGGTGGGGGCTTCTATACAGCGCCCCCCCCCCGTGTGTGCCGCGCCCCCTTCAAGCCAAATAAAAGTTCAGTACAAAGTTGCGATCCCTCTTTTCCTCCCTCCGAGCCTGGAAATCGTGGTGCTTCTCCGGCTCGACACAGCTCCATTCATCCACACGGCGCGCACGGAGCAGGGATGTGGACGGGGGCGGCCGCTTCTGTTGCGCTTTGCGATGAATGGAGGGTCAAGAACACGACTTAGGGACCTGATCCTGAAAGAGCAGACTGGGGGGGAATCCAAAAATGAGCCGGTGGCTCGAGCAGATCCAGCGCTGGTGCGAGGAGAGAGCTGAGAAACCCGTCGGAGGCTGCACTGTATCTGCACTTGTATCTCAGTGGGGGGAAGACACAGTTAACTCTGCTCCATCGATCTATTGGGGATCAGTCATCAAGTTGCCAAATATAAAGGGGTGATGAGTACAAGTAAGAATGAAGCAGGTGGGGCCCGCTCTCTGCCCACCTCCGTGGACACTCCTATATGCTGGATTGCGCAAACCTTGCGCCCTGTCCCCCATACACCTCTGCTTATTTCCCTGTGTGTAGCCAAAATTCTAATACTGAATGTAAATTATAAAGCGACTACATTTTCATTCACATCCCCCCCCTCTATACAATCAATTGATACCTATATACCTGAGAGAAGCAGCAGTGTGGAGTGTCAGCGCCTCCAATACCAGGAAGGCGAACTCTCCCAACTCCAGAGCATTTGGGGTTCTCCTCCCTCCAGCCCATAGAGCACCTGCCCAAAGCTGACAGACCCCAGTGTGCACGATCCGTCATTGATGCCTTTACTGTATGCCACACACTGCACAGGAATCCTGCATCTTCCCACTGAAAGTTATCAATTCTCTAAAAACAAAACTCCTACAGGGGAAAGGCTTGTGCCCCTAAATAGAGGAAAAGGGGCAAAAACCAACGCACGTGAAAACTGAGAAAAAGCAAAAGGTCTCTGAAGTTTAGATCACGTAAGAGAAAGTCGCAGGTTAGATGGGATCTGTTTGAGCCAAGGTTCAATCTGATCGCATTGGAAGGGCTATTGAGGTTGTTGGTAATAATTTGGGAGTAGTCCCCATCCCCGTTGGTCATTAAAGGCGCAGAAACAAGGGATTCCCGAAGCCTTCTTCGTAAGACCTGTAGATTTACTGCTGCAGTTGAACTGGAAGTCACGACTCACCTTCCCAGCTCTTGGTTAGGTGTCTGGTAGACGAGGATGGTTACTGAATGATCACTACAAGGGTTAGGGAAGCTGGCAGCTGGATACTTGGGCGTTTTTAAGAAGTAGCACCTCATAATGAGCCCAATGTCTATGGGGTGCAAGTTGATCATTGCTTATTACTTGCAGGGTCCAGGGGTCTGCTGTGTGAGGGTTGTACATAACTTACAGGATCCAGGGGTCTACAGTGTGAGAATTACATATAATTTCCATGATCCAGGCGTCTACAGTGTGAGACTTACATATAACTTGCAGTGTCCAGGGGTCTACACTGTGAGAATTACATATAACTTGCAGTGTCCAGGGGTCTACAGTGTGAAAATTACATATAACTTGCAGTGTCCAGGGGTCTACAGTGTGAGAATTTCATATAATTGCATGTCCAGGGTCTACAGTGTGAGAATTACATATAACTTGCAGTGTCCAGGGGTCTACAATGTGAGAATTACATATAACTTGCAGTGTCCAGGGGTCTACAGTGTGAAAATTACATATAACTTGCAGTGTCCAGGGGTCTACAGTGTGAAAATTACATATAACTTGCAGTGTCCAGGGGTCTACAGTGTGAGAATTACATATAACTTGCAGGGTCCAGGGGTCTACACTGTGAGAATTACATATAACTTGCATGGTCCAGGGGTCTACAGTGTCAGAACTACATATAACTTGCAGTGTCCAGGGGTCTACAGTGTGAGAATTACATATAACTTGCAGTGTCCAGGGGTCTACAGGTCAGTCTCACATACTTGCAGTGTCCAGGGGTCTACAGTGTGAGAATTACATATAACTTGCAGTGTCCAGGGGTCTACAGTGTCAGAACTACGTATAACTTGCAGGGTCCAGGGGTCTACAGTGTGAGAATTACATATAACTTGCAGTGTCCAGGGGTCTACAGTGTGGGAATTACATATACTTGCAGTGTCCAGGGGTCTACAATGTGGGGGATTGACATCATATACTTGCAGTGTCCAGGGGTCTCTGTGTCGATACATATAACTTGCAGTGTCCAGGGGTCTACAGTGTGAGATTACATATAACTTGCAGTGTCCAGGGGTCTACAGTGTCAGAACTAGTATAACTTGCAGGGTCAGTGTTACATGTGAATTACATATAACTTGGATGGTCCCAGGGTCTGCTTGTGGGGTTGACATACTTGCAGTGTCCAGGGGTCTGCTGTGGGGGTTGCACATTACTTGCAGTGTCCAGGGTTGCTTGGGGGGGTTGCACATTATTGCAGTGTCCGGGGTCTGCGTGTGGGGGTTGCAATTCTTGCAGTGCCCGGGGGGTCTGCTGTGTGGGGGTGCACTTACTTCAGTGCCCGGGGGTCTCTGGGGTGGGGGTTCACTTTATTGCAGGGTCCGGGGTTTTCTGTGGGGGGGGTTGACATTACTTGCAGGGCCCGGGGGTCGCTGTGGGGGGGTTTGACTTACTTCGTGCCCCGGGGGTCTGCGGGGGGGGTTGACATTACTTGCAGGGCCCCGGGGCGGGTGTGGGGGGGTTGCACTTACTTGCAGTGTCCGGGGGTTGCTGTGTGGGGGTTGCACTTTACGGGGGTCCAGGGGGTCTGCTGTGTGGGGGTTGCACATTACTTGCAGGGTCCAGGGGTCTGCTGTGTGGGGGTTGCACATTACTTGCAGTGTCCAGGGGTCTGCTGTGTGGGGGTTGCACATTACTTGCAGTGTCCAGGGGTCTGCTGTGTGGGGGTTGCACATTACTTGCAGTGTCCAGGGGTCTGCTGTGTGGGGGTTGCACATTACTTGCAGTGTCCAGGGGTCTGCTGTGTCACTATATTGATTGTACACTGTTGATAATGCTGATTCATATGCCTCAGGGATAGGGAAGACACACACTGGTTCTTGTAGGGTCTAAGGAACGTCTCCAACTTCTAGGGGATTCCCTCGTCTGGAGGTTTACGTTCGCAGCTACATAGGAAGTTGTTTATATGGTTATTTGCAGAAGGAAGGGAAGGGAAACCTTTTGCATAGATCTAAAAATGTCTCCCAGCCCCTGTCCCGGGCAGGTGTCAGGGGTTGCGCCTTGTGCAATAGATTTGGACACTGCTTCTAGCGAAAAGATGGGAGTTGATGTGTGTGGTGGTGAGGATCTCCGTCCACACACTCTGTACTATGTCAGCTGCAATTCAGGACGATGATGGGAGCAGTAGTCTGTGGTGTGGCTCCTAATTATCACTATATACAATGGTGACAGCCCAGGTGGGGTCAGCACTGCCATCAGCTGTATCAGCTCTTATGACTTCATCTTATGCCTTCCTCATTCTTGCTGCAGATTGATAATACAATTCAGATTTTGTCATGAAGTCCTCTCCTCTAACCCCACATGTGACCTCTCTATAGCACTGCTCATGTATAAGGCCATAGAATACAACTATATACAGGGAGAATGACTGTCATTGATGATGATGACCCATCACTGCTGAGGTGTAGGCCATGGCTGCTGTCTGCTCATCATGGGCCTTTCCTTCTTACTTAGCCAGACATTATACATTTTTTTTGCATCGTACTGTACATGTCTGGGTCGGCTTAGAGGGCAGCTCCATGTTCCTGCTGTATCATGGTCTTTGTCTTCTTCCCTTTTTTAGGAACAAGAGCTCCCAGATGACTGTCATCCAGGACCCAGTTGTGAAATCCGCCTGGTACAGGTGAGGTGGTTATGTCTATAGAATTACCCTTAGATGATTGTGTTCTGTAGACCCTATGTATATCTAGTAGGTGACATCAGGAATCTTTAGGGCGTTTCTATGTACCCAGAAATACAGACAATGGGCATATGTGACTTATCTTTAATGGTTCTGTAAATGTTGCATATTACATACAGGGGTGCCAATAGAGCAGTACAGGCAGTACTCCTGTCAGGGGCCCTAATCAAAAAGGGACCCACTGATATGTTAAAAAAGAGGAACTAGTAATGGGTGAGGGCCCCATTTGATTTGGTTGTATGGGGCCCTGAAATGGTTAATAGATGACTGATGGCAGCCCTGATTGCATACCAAAAGTATAGGAGTCATATATGAATTGAATATGTCAATTGAATGTAGCAGGTATATGTTGCACTAAAGGTAGCATGAATGGAGCAAGTATATGTTATACTCACATAACCTATATATCCAGCTGCTCTGTATATGGGGAGTATAGAAACTATATATGTGTAGTGAATGTAAAATGTATTAGTTGAGGTACTGTCCTGTGTTTGGTGGACTTGGTAAATCAGAAGATTTATGTGTATCCTGCTCCTGGTCTATGTAAGATTGTTTAGTACATAGCAGCTATAGCATACATTGTGTGGCATGGACACAGCTCCTGTCCAGTACATACTGATACAATGAGTATCCTAACCTGTGGGTAGTGATGTGCACGAGGCAGTGAATTGTATGTTTGCAGGTGTCCTATATGTACTGTCCCTAGACCTTACCTGGATATACAGTATATGTGATAATCTTGCACCCAAATCTAAAGTGAGGAAGCAGATAAGAAATTGTAGTCATATGTAAAGTACGTATATACCTACCTGTATACACACATAAATGAGAAAGAGATAGATGGATAGATATGAGAGACAGCGATAGATAGATAGATAGATAGATAGATAGATATGAGATAGATAGATAGATATAGATAGATAGATAGATAGATAGATAGATAATGTGATAGATAGATAGATGATAGAGATAGATAGATAGATAATAGATATGAGATAATAGATAGATAGATAGATATGAGATAGATAGATAGATAGATTATGTGATAGATAGATAGATAGATAGAATAGATATGATATAGATAGATAGATATTAGATAGATAGATATGAGATAGATAGATATGAGATAGATAGATAGATAGATATGAGATAGATAGATAGATAGATAGATAGATAGATAGATATGAGCTAGATTAATAGATAGATATGAGAGAAGTTGATAATAGGGATAGATATGAAAGATAGATAGATGAATGGATAGATATCTCAACTAAATACGCACCACAACCTTCTTATGTGTGTGAACAGGCCATGCACAAATCAGCTACCTCCCAGCCTATGCAATCTATCAATCAACAAGCTAGAGTCATGGCCCAAAAAATTATTTTGCAGATAAAAACCTGAAACTTTTTAAAACATGTGCAGGAGTTTGTGCAATAAAGACTATTATACCACATGCAATGCTTTAAACTCACAAATTGTATTCACTCGCTCATCCCCTAAATGGGTTACTTTACATATGATTAATGTCCATGAAATTTTGTCCAACGTGAGCACATGAGGAGAAACAGAGTCACCTGCACATCTGTGCAGCACCACCAATTTTTTTGAGCCATGACTCTTGCTTGTGATAGATAGACATGAGATAGATAAATATGTAATTGATATATAGATATGAGGAGAGAGAGAGAGAGAGAGATAGATATGAGATAGATGGATAGATAGATAGATAGATATGAGATAGATAGATATGGGATAGATAGATATGAGATAGATAGATAGATAGATATGAGATAGATAGATATGAGATAGATAGATAGATAGATAGATAGGAGATAGATAGATAGATAGATAGATAGATAGATAGATAGATATGAGATAGATAGATAGATATGAGATAGATAGATAGATAGATAGATAGATAGATATGAGATAGATAGATATATAGATATGAGATAGATAGATAGAGAGATAGATAGATATGAGGTTGATTGATAAATAGATATGTGATAGATAGATATGAGATAGATATGAGATAGATAGATAGATAGATAGATAGATAGATAGACAGGCAGATATAGAGAGAGAGATAGATATAGAGAGAGATAGATATAGAGATAGATATAGAGAGATAGATAGATAGATATGAGATAGATAGATATGAGATAGATAGATAGATAGATATGAGATAGATAGATAGATATGAGATAGATAGATATGAGATAGATAGACAGACAGATATAGCGAGAGATAGCTGAGTATGATATATATTAATAGAAAGGAGCGAGAGTGAGTCCTTATACTGATTACTCTCTTTGGTTTTGAGAAGATGAAGCCACTAAATCTTGGTATCAGTGCAGCTACCATGCAGATGCTGTTTATGGCGTCCTGTATGTCTATATACCCCGGATTACAGGCCGACAGCAATATTACATTAGGAGATGGCTATCTGTGCAATTTTCTATAATAGTCACCATAACATGTACCCAGCAGGGCCTTTGCCTAAATGACTACCTGAATTTAAAGTGAATATTTTTGGGGAGATGGACGACCTAGAAGATAATGAAATTCTTCTCACTCCTATTGTTCTGATCAGTGATGTTTACTCCTATCTGAGCAATATAGAAGTGAATGGGGTTATTTGGTTGCTATCATTTGCTATTATATTTCCATTTATGGGCGGGCCCGGGAGAGTCGGGTGGGGGGGGGGGGGTAGAGGAGTTGTCACCATTAAAAAATAATTTTGGGTGTAATTGACTTTGAGCACATTTTTCTCTCCTACCCTTAGGACCCTCATGTAACCGTCCAAATCCCCGCCGAGTCGGAGCTAGGCCGTGTACAGTGAGCATAGGATGCCCCCAGCGCCTTTATGCATACTGTAGCAGGTAAGTCCCTCTTGGTTTGTAATGAGCATGCTCAAGCTGGCTCTAGACCTTAGATATTTGTGGGCAGATACAGCCAAGTTTGGGGGCATCTGCTGACAATCTCCTGCCTATAGTCACCTCTCTTATCTGCATTTGCTGGGCAGTTTTATACCATCTATTACTCTTTGTTATCAGCCTGAAGTGGCTGCCAGTAGCATTCGTCAATCGGACGAGTGACAAGAGATCCAAGAAACCCCCTTGTCACTACTTTTTGTCACATATCCTCAGCAGGGCTGCCGTCAGTCATCTATTAACCATTTCAGGGCCTCATACAGCCAAATCAAATGCAGCCCCCACCCATTACTTGGTCCTATTTTTTAACATATCACTGGGCCACTTTTTGATTAGGTCTCCTGACAGGAGTACTGTCAGTGCTTGTCAAACATCATAAAAGGGACAGGGCTCTGCTACTTTACCAAAGCTTTGCCTCCTAATTTTATTAGTATGGCTGCGTTAACCAGAGGGGTCATCACGGTAATGACAGTACCAGTAGTAGAGGAAAATCCAGCAAGCCTCGATATCATATAAAAAAAGGCTTCTTTAATGTAGACGTCTAAAAATGTGGCATTGATGTGACAAAGCAGAAGACAATTGCGACGCGTTTCGAGCCGTCAGCTCTTAGTCATAGCCAGGACTGCTGGATTTTTCTCTAGTCCTGCTACTGTTTCCCATTTACCATATGGCTCTGTGCAGTCCTGACACTATGGAGTGGTGAGCTTGATAAGGGTTCCCTTTTTTAATATGGGCAGGGTCAATTTTTTTAGAAAAAGGGGGCCCTCTAATATGGTGCTAAGAACTGATAAATTGGGGCGCAGATGCTTCCGCTGTATGGGGGCCCTAAGATGACTGATGCCAGCCCTGCATTACTTTATAGTTCCCTTTAAAGTAAAGGGCTCTCGAAAATATTTCTGCTCCTGTTAAAACGGTTTTCCAGAATTTTTCTTTCATTAAAAAAAAAAAAAGAAAACCAAAAAACACCCCCCCTTAATTTCTATCTCTGAACCACTGCTCCGGCTGAGCCCCAGGCCCACAGCCAAAATGATTTCTAGACAATCCCTTTAAATCTTCTCCAGTAGGTAATGAATGCGTCAGTAAAAAAGCAATGTAATGTCTACTGTACGTGGGTGCTAAGACGTCTGATAATAATACAGGCATTCATCTACTACTGTCATTAGTATTGATGTTGTTTTATATTATTCATTTTATATTATTATGTATAGAAATTATTTTTTATTTTGGTTTTATAAAACAATGACAAATATTTTTCAATCAATAGAAGTCAATTAGAAATAATCTGACAAATTTTGAAAAAAGTGACAGATATAAGAGGTTGTGGTTGTCATCTAGCGCTAGGACAGAGGTGAGGGATACATAGGCCAGGTAGCTGCCTAAGGTGCCATGATGGACAAATACAATGATGGAGTTTGGAGGGTCGGGGGGCACCAGGCCAAGGCCTAGGGATTATGTGATAAACCAAAGGACAGATTTCCAGACTCCTCGGACCTCTATAAGGGTTTAATCCTTACCCCGGGCATCTGTAGTTGAATGAGGAGGATGGGAGTGAGTGTCTGAAGCATTAGTAATGTAGGGATAACCTGTCCATCATTTCTCCCCTGTGTATACTCTGTTCAGTAATTATCCATGTTCTGTCCTGAGCTTCCTATACACCCAGACCTGCCCTGTATGTGAAATTATAGTATGTTCTTCATATACTGTAAAGGTTATGTATAGGAATGTGTGCGGTATCTCTGCAGCTGCACTATATTAAAAATATATTATTTTATATATATATTTTAATAAGTATATAATAAAAAAAAAATAGATAGCCTCGTCCCATCAGCTACCCTCTATTCGCTAGAAGCGTGGTATATGTCCTGTTCATGTGTATCGATACCTATTATATATACACTTTATCTATATCTAGCTATCTATCTATCTCATATTCATCTATCTATCTGTCCATCTATCCCATTACCCTCTATTTGCTAGAAGCATGGTATATGTTCTATTCATGTGTGTAGTATATATTTATTATTAATATATATATTATATTGAAATTTATATTTTATATATTTAATATTAAATACAATATCTATCTATTTATCTATTCATCAATCATGTACCTATCTATCTATATAACCGTCTATAGTTTTATATCCATCTATATATTTAAATCTGTAGTTTTATATCTGTTATCTATCATTTTATAGCTCTTTATAGTTTTATATCTATTTATTGTTTTATATCTTTTTTTATTTTTTCATATCTATTTTCATATCTATCTATTCTCTTTTACCTATCTATCTATCTATCTGTAGCTTTATATTTATTTTTAAAATTTATATCTTTTTATATCAAATTTATAGTTTTATATCTATTATATCATTTATCTATCAGGTGGTATTTTTCCTGTTCATGTGTGAGATTCTATTTTAAATATCTATTATATATATTCTATAATTACCCACATCTATATTTTATTACTATCTATCTTTTATCTATTTTATCTATCTATCTATATCTATCTATCTATCTATCTATCTATCTATCTATAGTTTTCTATCTATCTATTTATATATCCGTAGTTTTATATCCATCTATAGTTATCTATCATTTTATATCTATCTATAGTTTTCTATCTATCTATTTATATATACACTCACATACACATAACATATACCCCGCTTCTAGCAGACAGAGGGTGTGGGACTGGGACGCAGCCCTTCTCCACCATAACAGATGGTAGATATAGTGCCAGCCCTCTCCTCTACCAGTATGGAGGTTGTAGTGGAGCCAGAAGAGGGGCCCTAAATTTCAATTTATTTTTTGCTCTGGTTTTACCTTTGTGCTAAGACATAATTCAGTATAAGTCCATACACTGCAAACCTTCCATTATTTCCACGTTCATTGTAGATCTCTAGGTTCTGTTCGGCTCCGATCCATAGTGGGATCTTAGTGGCTATAAGAACAATTTACCTGGCTCCTATTATTCCGGTCATGGAAGATTCACATCTATTAAAGAATATTAAAAAAAAACCTAGTATTGCCGCCTGTTTGTCGTCTTTGGAGCTATTTTTGGTTTCCATGCGGGAGGCCAACAATTTATTTTTTAACCTTTCATTTTTTATATTTCATGGCCGAGCATTAACCCCTCAGAATCCTCCCTTATATTTTTATACTTTTTAAGATTTTTTTGGGGATCTTCCCTGTGGTTGATTGTAGAAATGTACTGACTGTATCACTATTGTCCCTAGTAAGATATATTTTTTTATTTGGTAGATTTAGAACCGATGATTGGTTTATATGTTAATGTGTTTTTATAGATCTTTGAGGTCAATATATTGTGTTTTAATTACTGATTATAAATACACTGTCCATAGAACTGATTTCCTCATCTGATGCTTAGTTTTCCTTATATTTTAAATTTTTTTGGGTTCAGTTTCTTCATCAAGGAATTTACATTGAATGATCCATTAAGATCATTGTCTTCTAGGCCATATCCCTCTGATTGAGGAGGAAGGGGACAAAACAAGGCGTCCCCCCTGATACTGACCCCCAGCAGTTCACCTCGGGGTTACGGAACCTTTGTTGTACCTCCCGAGAGGAGCACCCCTTTCCAACTTGGGGACTGTGTAGCCACTAATTGCTCCCCCTGGCCCCATATCATGTAAAAGGCGTCTCTATAGGTATGTCTGCTCGTCCCCCATAGGCTCCTCAGTGTCCTGTGTACCAGGTAAAGGTTCTGACCTGTAGAATGTGTTCATTAAAGGGTTTATTCATCAATCTCATGAGGTTTAACCCCGGAAAAACTGCAGCGAAAGATTTTCAATGCAATTTTTAGCTCTACCATTGCCAGGAAGGATTTCATTATACATTTCTTTCTATGACTCTTGTGTTTAGTAGATACATCATGTACTTGGCCCCTTCTATCTGCATCATGATGAATAGATTATGGGGGATATTTCCCAATGTTACCTTCAAATCTTAGTAACAATCCAGCTTCCTACCAGTGGATACATATATGTTACATTGTATCTTAATGCAGGTGCCCTATACAGGTAGGGACCTCGCCCTCACATAGGGAAGAATTGTGTATTCAGGTTACATTATTGTTAATGAGTTTATAAAGCAACCAAGACCCAAAGCTTATATAAAGGGAGCAGGATCAACAAGACCCAATTCATATGTACAGGCAACACTGAATATAAGGTGAATGGGAAGAGAACCAGCAGCCCATAGAGTTACATGCAGTGAATAGGATGGTTTTCCATATACAAGGAGGAAGGGGAGGACCTGGTATATATGGCCTATATACTTTTCTTCTATACAGTGATGATAATATGGATCATATAAAACAGCCCTGTCCTGCTGCTGGCATATATGGGGTATAGGAAATTCTAAGTCTCTGATCTGTATATAGCAGGTGTAGCACGGTCCTGATCTGTATATAGCGGGTGTGGCACGGTCCTGATCTGTATATAGTGGGTGTGGCACGGTCCTGATCTGTATATAGCGGGTGTAGCACGGTCCTGATCTGTATATAGCGGGTGTAGCACAGTCCTGATCTGTATATAGTGGGTGTGGCAAGGTCCTGATCTGTATATAGCGGGTGTAGCACGGTCCTGATCTGTATATAGCGGGTGTTGCACGGTCCTGATCTGTATATAGCGGGTGTGGCACGGTCCTGATCTGTAAATAGCGGGTGTAGCACGGTCCTGATCTGTATATAGTGGGTGTAGCACAGTCCTGATCTGTATATAGCGGGTGTGGCACGGTCCTTATCTGTATATAGTAGGTGTAGCACGGTGCTGATCTGTATATAGTTGGTGTAGCACGGTCCTGATCTGTATATAGCGGGTTTAGCACGGTCCTGAGCTGTATATAGCAGGTGTAGCACGGTCCTGATCTGTATATAGTAGGTGTAGCACGGTCCTGATCTGTATATAGCAGGTGTAGCACGGTCCTGATCTGTATATAGTCGGTGTAGCACGGTCCTGATCTGTATATAGTGGGCTCAGTACAGGCTCCTGAGCTGTATATAGTGGGCACAGTACAGGCTCCTGAGCTGTATATAGTGGACACAGTACCGGGTCCTGATCTGTATATAGTGGGCACAGTACAGGCTCCTGAACTGTATATAGTGGGCACAGTACCGGTTCCTGATCTGTATATAGTGGGCACAGTACAGGCTCCTGAGCTGTATATAGTGGGCACAGTACAGGCTCCTGAGCTGTAAATAGTTGGCACAGTACAGGCACCTGATCTGTATATAGTGGGCACAGTACCGGTTCCTGAGCTGTATACAGTGGGCACAGTACAGGCTCCTGATCTGTATATAGTGGGCACAGTACAGGCTCCTGAACTGTATATAGTGGGCACAGTACAGGCTCCTGAGCTGTATATAGTGGGCACAGTACCAGTTCCTGAGCTGTATACAGTGGGCACAGTACAGGCTCCTGTGCTGTATATAGTGGGCACAGTACAGGCTCCTGAGCTGTATATAGTGGGCACAGTACCGGCTCCTGAGCTGTATATAGTGGGCACAGTACCGGCTCCTGAGCTGTATACAGTGGGCACAGTACAGGCTCCTGTTCTGTATATAGTGGGCACAGTACAGGCTCCTGATCTGTATATAGTTGGCACAGTACAGGCTTCTGAGCTGTATATAGTGGGCACAGTACCGGCTCCTGAGCTGTATATAGTGGGCACAGTACCGGCTCCTGAGCTGTATATAGTGGGCACAGTACCGGCTCCTGAGCTGTATATAGTGGGCACAGTACAGGCTCCTGAGCTGTATATAGTGGGCACAATACAGGCTCCTGAGCTGTATATAGTGGGCACAGTAGCGGCTCCTGAGCTGTATATAGTGGGCACAGTAGCGGCTCCTGAGCTGTATATAGTGGGCACAGTACCGGTTCCTGAGCTGTATATAGTGGGCACAGTACAGGCTCCTGAGCTGTATATAGTGGGCACAGTACCGGCTCCTGAGCTGTATATAGTGGGCACAGTACCGGCTCCTGAGCTGTATATAGTGGGCACAGTACAGGCTCCTGAGCTGTATATAGTGGGCACAGTACAGGCTCCTGATCTGTATATAGTGGGCACAGTACAGGCTCCTGAGCTGTATATAGTGGGCACAGTACCGGTTCCTGAGCTGTATATAGTGGGCACAGTACCGGCTCCTGAGCTGTATATAGTGGGCACAGTACAGGCTCCTGAGCTGTATATAGTGGGCACAGTACCGGCTCCTGAGCTGTATATAGTGGGTACAGTACAGGCTCCTGAGCTGTATATAGTGGGCACAGTACAGGCTCCTGAGCTGTATATAGTGGGCACAATACCGGCTCCTGAGCTGTATATAGTGGGTACAGTACCGGCTCCTGATCTGTATATAGTGGGAACAGTACCAGCTCCTGATCTGTATATAGGGGGCACAGTACAGGCTCCTGAGCTGTATATAGTGGGCACAGTACCGGCTCCTGAGCTGTATATAGTGGGCACAGTACCGGCTCCTGAGCTGTATCTAGTGGGCACAGAACCGGCTCCTGAGCTGTATATAGTGGGCACAGTACCGGCTCCTGAGCTGTATATAGTGGGCACAGTACCGGCTCCTGAGTTGTACCTAGTGGGCACAGTACCGGCTCCTGAGTTGTACCTAGTGGGCACAGTACTGGCTTCTGAGCTGTATATAGTGGGCACAGTACCGGCTTCTGAGCTGTATATAGTTGGCACAGTACAGGCTCCTGAGCTGTATATAGTGGGCACAGTACCGGCTTCTGAGCTGTATCTAGTGGGCACAGTACAGGCTCCTGAGCTGTATATAGTGGGCACAGTACGGGGTCCTGAGCTGTATATAGTGGGCACAGTACGGGCTCCTCAGCTGTATATAGTGGGTACAGTACCGGCTCCTGAGCTGTATATAGTGGGCACAGTACAGGCTCCTGAGCTGTATATAGTGGGCACAGTACCGGCTCCTGAGCTGTATATAGTGGGCACAGTACCGGCTCCTGAGCTGTATATAGTGGGCACAGTACCGGCTCCTGAGCTGTATATAGTGGGCACAGTACAGGTTCCTGAGCTCTATATAGTGGGCACAGTACCGGCTCCTGAACTGTATATAGTGGGCACAGTAACGGCTCCTGAGCTGTATATAGTGGGCACAGTACAGGCTCCTGAGCTGTATATAGTGGGCACAGTACAGGCTCCTGAGCTGTATATTGTGGGCACAGTACCGGCTCCTGTGCTGTATATAGTGGACACAGTACCGAGTCCTGAGCTGTATATAGTGGGTACAGTACCGGCTCCTGAGCTGTATATAGTGGGCACAGTACCGGCTCCTGAGCTGTATATAGTGGTCACAGAACCGGCTCCTGAGCTGTATCGAGTGGGCACAGAACCGGCTCCTGAGCTGTAGAGAGTGGGCACAGAACCGGCTCCTGAGCTGTATATAGTGGGCACAGTCGAGGCTCGTGAGATGTAGATACGGTTGACTGAACATGCTCCTGTGCTGTATATAGTGGGCACAGTACCGGCTTCTGAGCTGTATATAGTGGGCACAGTACCGGCTCCTGAGCTGTATATAGTGGGCACAGTACCGGCTCCTGAGCTGTATATAGTGGGCACAGTACCGGCTCCTGAGCTGTACCTAGTGGGCACAGTACCGACTTCTGAGCTGTATATAGTTGGCACAGTACAGGCTCCTGAGCTGTATATAGTGGGCACAGTACAGGCTCCTGAGCTGTATATAGTGGGCACAGTACGGGCTCCTCAGCTGTATATAGTGGGTACAGTACCGGCTCCTGAGCTGTATATAGTGGGTACAGTACCGGCTCCTGAGCTGTCTATAGTGGGCACAGTACCGGCTCCTGAGCTGTATATAGTGGGCACAGTACCGGCTCCTGAGCTGTATATAGTCGGCACAGTACAGGCTCCTGAGCTGTATATAGTGGGTACAGTACAGGCTCCTGAGCTGTATATAGTGGGCACAGTACCGGCTCCTGAGCTGTATATAGTGGGCACAGTACCGGCTCCTGAGCTGTATATAGTGGGCACAGTAACGGCTCCTGAGCTGTATATACTGGGCACAGTAACGGCTCCTGATCTGTATATAATGGGCACAATACAGGCTCCTGGGCTGTATATAGTGGGCACAGTACAGGCTCCTGAGCTGTATATAATGGGTACAGTACAGGCTCCTGATCTGTATATAGTGGGCACAGTACAGGCTCCTGAGCTGTATATAGTGGGCACAGTACAGGCTCCTGAGCTGTATATAGTGGGCACAGTACCGGCTCCTGAGCTGTATCTAGTGGGTACAGTACAGGCTCCTGAGCTGTATATAGTGGGCACAGTACTGGCTCCTGAGCTGTATATAGTGGGCACAGTACCGGCTCCTGAGCTGTATATAGTGGGCACAGTACCGGCTCCTGAGCTATATATAGTGTCTGTAGCATTTTCTATGAACCCGATGTGCATATAGTGGGCACAGTGCGTACCTCTGATTTGTATATAGTAATAGTCCCCTGTCCCCAATGTTTCAGTCTGTATTAGTAATCTCAATTCTAATAGACTGTGATAAGAGGCTGGTACACAGTAGTAGGGGTTTAGAAACTACCGCTGTGTGACAGGTACATGTGCTCCCTATGGCTGGGATCTGTCTCTGGCAGCCACTGCAGGCCACTTTGTCCCTGACCTGTCAATAGGAAACCCCCCATAAATAGCAAGTAGTTACACCTCTTCCAGGAATCAACCATTCTCGTAGCTAAACTACAGAACAATGCAGGTGTGGCCCCTGAGGTACCAGCCGAGATCTCCCCATTTCACCTCCCTAAGGACCCTGATAGGTAGAGCTGCAAGAATAACAAATCTTTTATGTTTGGTGACCCCTAAATGTCACAATGATACCAAATTATAGGGAAACCAGGTTATTCTGCAATATTACAAATACATTAATGTCAACCGTGAAGATGTTACAATTTATAGACTCAACAAACTGAGATCCCCAGAAACCCCTTGATCTATGGATGGGCCCCTGGGGTCCTCTCATTAAGTGTAGAATAAGAATAATGTAGTAAGGTATTTACAAGGCAATGTATACAGTGCAAATCATTCTCTATATCCATCTATGTATCCATCTATTAATCTATCTCATATCTATCTATCTATCTATCCATCCATCTCATATCTATCTATCTATTATCCCCCATTTCATATCTATTAATCTATATCTATCTCTTTCTATCTATCTCATATCTATCTATCTATCTCATATCTATTTACACTACCTATCTATATTTTCCATATGTAGATACATATGGAAAATATAGATAGGTAGTGTAAATAGATATGAGATAGATAGATATGAGATAGATAGATATGAAGATAGATAGATAGATAGATATGAGATAGATAGATAGATATGAGATAGATATGGGATAGATAGCTAGATATGAGATAGATAGATAGATAGATAGATAGATGGGGATAGATAATATAGATAGATAGATATAGATAGATAGATAGATAGATATGAATAGATAGATAGATAGATAGATATGAGATAGATAGATAGATAGATAGTAGATAGATAGAGATAGATAGGGATAGATAGCTAGAGATGATAGATAGATAGATATGAGATAGATAGATAGATAGATAGATAGATAGATAGATATGAGATAGATAGATATGGGATAGATAGATAGATAGATATCTACATATTATTAGATATGAAAGATAGATATGGAGTCTTTAATAGATAATTATGTTGAGGTTAGATCATAGATAGATATATTTGAGTAAATTTGAAGATGATATAGTATGGATAGTTCTGAATGATTAATAGAGATTAATCGATCGCCTCTGAGATTGTGATCGTATGAGATATATAAAAAGATAGATATGAGATAGATAGTAGATAGATAGATAGATAGAAGAATAATAGATATGAATAGATAGAGATGATAGATATGGGGATAGATAGACAGATAGAAGATAGATAATAGATAGATAGATGAAATAGATATAAAATTTGATATCTATCCATCAGCTTATTTTCTATCACTATCAGTACGGGCCACCCCAAAATGGTTTTCAATGGAAATTTCCCAAACGTGTAGGTTTACCTGGCACTTCCATAATAATCCAGTATTTGCTAGTAAATTCTGAAGACTGTACACAGTATGGCAGCCTATGTTCTGCAATGTGACTCTACATAGGGGCCCGCGGGGGGTAATCGCCGCCTCGGGCCCTTTTCTTTTTTTGGGCGTTCTTGTAAAGCCACTGGAGAGATCCATGTTTAACACCTTCTCAGTCGGATACTGTTCAAGCAATTTTCATATATTAATCATAAAGTTAGAGCTGCCCTTTAAACCCAGACATCACATCTTAAAGAGTTATAGGGACCTCGCCTTCCAAGAACAAGAAATATGGCTATAACCTAAAGGGTACAAAATTTAGCAAAAGATCAGGGAAACTTAACCCAGGGAGGGAGTGATTGCTTAATTCTATGCCCTGTACTGAAGCCACGTTTTATTCATGAAATTCTATTTTTTTTTTTTTTTACAACTTTTTAGAACATTACATTTTTAAAAAAAAGCAAACATTTTTAAATAAAATCTTTCTTTTTGGTTTGTGCTGTTTGATACAGAATTGTTTTTTTTTTCTTTTTGTTCAGTAGCGTGGCTCATATCACATGTAGCTTCTGTCTTTTTTCTTGAGGATCCTCTGTAAAATTCCTGTACAACTAACATAATTCATAATACTTCTTTTATATACAGTATTCCCATTATCCAACACTGTATGGTCTAGAAATATTTTCTTTATATTTAAAAAAATAAATATATAAATAAATATATATAAAATAATAATTTTATAATAATATATATATATATTATAATATACACACATAACGGGCAGTCCCCGACTTACACCATTCCGGCTTAACATCTGTCCCCTAGTTACAAACGGAGACTTATGGGGCATGCTGGCACTTGAAGTTCC
Organism: Phyllomedusa bahiana; assembly: GCA_025379985.1. Taxonomy (NCBI): domain Eukaryota; kingdom Metazoa; phylum Chordata; class Amphibia; order Anura; family Hylidae; genus Phyllomedusa; species Phyllomedusa bahiana. The sequence goes on from JAODAL010020531.1 coordinate 50,822, forward strand.
ATATTTCACAGCAAATAGTAGCTGTGGAACTACAAGTTCCAGCATTCCACAGCAGCACATGAGGTGAAAATGAAGTGAAATCTTCATAACAAGGGCACAGGCAGCAAAACAAATGTAAAAAACCTTTCCTGCACTATCCAAAACTACAAAAACCTTTTGTGCTGGAGTTACATTTAATAAATATACCTGTTCCGATTTACATACAAATTCAACTTAAGAACAAACCTACAGTCCATAACCCGTCCTTAACCCGGGGGGATGTTTTATATATAATATATATATATAATATATATATATATATATATATATATTATATATATATATGTATAGACAGATATATGTTTTGTGTGTGTGTGTATATACAGATAGATAGATATGGGATAGATAGATAGATATGATATAGATAGATAGATAGATAGATAGATAGATAGATATGAGACAGATAGACACACACACACAAACACATATATCTGTATTTCTAAAAGTCGGCTTTAGGGTATATTCATACACATTAAATTCAAGGCAAAAACTTATGTGGCTGAAAATCTGTTCCATATATCTGAATATGGTTAGATGAATGGATGGATTACTACAAGCTTCATTAAAGTAAATGGGATAGTGATGAACAATTCAGATGAGCTTTGTGTCAATCCACACTAATGGGATTAATCCCCATCATTTTCCCAAACAACAACGGGTGTGACAAATAATAGGAGTTTTCTGGAAGGAGGTGTAAACACTTCACAATACTATACGTTGTGCTCTATATTCCTTGTTGTAGATATACAGATATTTTGGCTCTTTTGAAGTATTGTGATTTGCCAATGAATACAGAAGACTATGTGAAATGTATTGGAGTGCACAAGAAATAGTCATTAGCAGGTTTGGGGGGGTGGGGGGCTACTGTCCCCCAAAATGCATTAGCAGAATTAAAATTCTCCTTTCTTTACTTAGGTAGATATTGGAACTCCCCAATTTTGTGTGTTAAAGATCATTGAATATGTGCTGTATGTTAATCCTATCTATTGCTTTCTATGATATCTATCTATCTCATATCTATCTATCTATCTATCTATCTCATATCTATCTATCTATCCCATATCTATCGATCTTTCTCTCTCTCTCATATCTATCTATCTATCAATCTATTTCATATCTATCTAATATCTATCTATCTATCTATCTCTCATATCTATCCATCTATCCCATATCTATCGATCTTTCTCTCTCTCATATCTATCTATCTATTTCATATTTATCTATCTATCTATCTCATGTCTATCTATCTATCTCTCTCTCTCATATATATCTCATATCTATCTATGTATCTATGTATCTATCTATCTATCTATCTATCTCAATCTTCTCTCATATCTATCTATCTATCTCTCTCATATCATCTACTAAACTATCCATATCTATCATCTACTCATATCTTCTATTATCATCCCTATCTTCAAACTCCTATCACTATCTACTACTTTCCAAAATTTTTCTACTATCTACTATCTACTACTTCTATCTATCACACATTATCCCATTACTGTTTGTCACCCCTTTTAATCGGAAGGCAACATAACTGCATTGTTTTTCATTATGATAGTTTTTTTATTTTTTACCCTGTTATTCCTTTCCAGTATAATTTAGAACTTGTGTATCAGATTGATTCATGTTATAATTAATTTTCTCCAACTCTACCCTCGTGCAGTTCACTGCATGGTTTGGTTTGGAGCAGTATCTGTATACCTTGCTAGTGCAATGTTGCAGAGCTGAATTTGGCATTTAGTAACCTGGGGCTCCATAGTTTGTACACCACGTTCACTTCCCGAGCTGAGATCATGTCATAGGGGTACATGCAGTCCTATATAATCCCACACCTAATACAGGTAGAATTTAAAACTATGGGGGAAAAAATGGAGCTTATGGCATATAGGGCAGTAGGGGGCACTGTTTTCCTATGGGGAAAAATAACAGGATGTCAGCTGTACCTATGTGTTCACCAAGAGCCAGAAGGACACGTTCCCTTTTTATGCAAAATAAAACTTTTTTGTGTCAGTAAAACTGGTGGATATCTGATTAGATATTAGAATGGTAAATAAGAAATATAAATCTATCTCCTTTATTTTCCATCACACCTTCTCACACTCTCCCTCCTTCTCCTTGCTGCTGGGGACATATCCCCCAATCCCAGGCCCCCTCACCACATCCCCACTCTTATTTCACCTGCCACCTACAGGCCAGGAAGCCCAACTTCCATAACCCCTTAAATATAAAGCCCAAACCCCTCACCCCCCACACCTAACCCCATTCTGGAGCTCTCTGGAAGCACGTCGTAGGCAACAAGCTTTTTCTTCATCAGCCTCTTCTCTCCCCCACCTAACCTTTCCTTTGGACTAACAAAACTTGGGGTGACCCCCCTTTACACAACCTCCCCCGCTCACCCTTCGGCGGGCTCATTTCCCACACCCCCCCCCTGGCATAAACATGTGAGGTGTCCGGGTTCTTCGCAGATACCTTCTTTTTGCCCCCTTTCCCCCCCAACTACCTTCCCCTCACCCCCCCCTCCTTGATGGCACCCCGTCCGCATCTATCCCCCTCCAACCTCCAAGTGGCGTTTTTTATCGTCCCCCAGCCCTCCCACCCAAAATTTTTTTACCCCACCCAACCCTCCTCGACCATTTTCGCCCCCCGGGCTCCTTCATTTTTCTTCCACTGACATCCCCCTATTATCAGGGGAGATTTCAACACCCCAAACTCACCCCCCTGCTCCACTACTAACAAACTCCTGCACTTCCCCCTTTTCCCTTTCCCGGCCTCACCCATGGACCTCTGGAGCCATCAAAAAGATGGACACACACTGGCCCTCACTTCACCCGCCTTTTCCTCAAATCAACCCCCCAAATCTCTCCTTTACCCATCCTGCCCACAACCTGCTCACCTTCTCCCCCAAATTTCCACCGCACCTGCCCCCCCCACCCCAAAATCTATGCTCCCCCGTAGAAACCTACAACACTTAACCCCGGGCATTCTCTCTGAATCTCTTCCCCCCTCTCTACCATTTTCTCTTCACTGCCCCAGAATAGCCCCCCCTTCTACAACAACACAATCACTTCCCAAAACCTTGACGGTCGCCCCTCTCACACACACAAACCCCAAAATGAACAAAAAACCTGGCACACAGCCCCCACCAAACACTAGGCGGTTTTCCAGAATTGCCCGAACCCCGCGGGAAAAAAAAAACCGCTCCACCGACAACCTCCCCTCATACAAACAATCACTGATACATTTAAATCTGCACTCTAAACACCCCAAACAGGACACTTCCCACCCTCATACCCTCCCTGTTCACCCCCCCAGAAAAACCTGTTAAAAAACCCTTTTCACGCTCTCCCCGTCCACCAGCACCCCCCCCCCCCATCTCTCCTCTCAGCAACGACTTCCCCACTCACTTCCTAACTAAGATCCTCATCAGAAAAAGCTTCACCCCACATCCCCCCTCTGCTATCTCTTTTCTGCAGTGCCCCCACACCCCACCTCTACACCTGCTCATCACCCACCCTCCTAACTTGCTTCTCTACGCACTCATACAATCTCCACCTACTGCCCAAAATCCAAACTCACCCCCTGTAATCTTGACCCACTGCCCATCCACCTCATCCCTGACCTTAGTGTTTGTTATCATCCACCCCTTTACCCATCTCGTCACCTACTTTAAACCTCTGGCATTTCCCCTTCCCCCTTTTAACATCGACATCACACCCATCCTTTAAAGAAACCATTCTTGACCCCTCCTCACGGGTCCAACAATTCCCCCCCAAAAGATTCCATTCGCCTCTAAACCCCTGAAAACACGTCCATCTTCACTGTCCTCCCATCTCTCCCAACTCTCCCCTTTTGACCCGCCCCAAAATCTGTTTTTCGACCCCACCATCAAGAAAACCCCCAACCAAAGTCCCCAACGACCTAGAAAACTGCCAAAGCCTCACCCCACTATTCTGTCTTCCCCCCCCCTAGACCTGTCCCCCCCCTTTGAAAAACTGTCGCCCACTCTCCCCATACAAAATTTTCCTTCCTCCCTCGGAATCACGGACATTGGCCCTTTCCGGGTTTCCCCTCGTCCCCTCCTGTTTCGGACTTCAGGTCTCTCATTCCCCGCTCCACCTCCCTCTCCCCCCCTCTCTTTTGGGTGTCCCCAGGGTCTTCCCTGGCCCACAAACTCTTTTTTATCTACACATTGGGCGGGGTAACTAATAGCACACACGGCTTTTATTCCCACCTGTATGCTGACGATACCCAACTTACACTCGGGCCCAATGTCATTTTCTCTCTCCCCCCGGATCCCTGACTGTCTGTCCCCATTTCCTCCTTCCCTCCCGTCTCCTAAAACTAAAGTGGAGAAAACTGACCATCATCTTCCCACCGTCCCCCTCCTCCCTCCACCCCGATCTCTCATCCTGTCAATGGCTAATTCTCACCCCACCAAGGTCCCCCTCCTTTGGATAACCCCGACTCCAATCTGTCCTTCAAACCGCCATCCAAACCCCCACCCCCCACTGCCGCCTCCCCCTTAAAAAATCTCCGAATCCCTTCATTCCCCAACTTTTAAAGCACAAAAAAAAAGCTGGTCCATGCCCTTTTCATCTCCTGCCAAACTATCAACATCCTCCTCTGTGGCCTCCCAGCTAGCACCCCCTCCCCTCCCAAACCTCCTTAAAATCTTTCTGCCCGCCGTTCACCCCTTTTCCTCGATCCCTCTCCTTCCCCCTCTGCCAACCCCCCACTGGCTTTCCCATTGCCCCGCGAACCAGTTCAAGTTTGAACCTTGACCTACAAGGGTCTCCATGACTCTTTTTCCCCCCATACATCTCTGCTCTAATCCCAGATATCTCCCTTCAGCAACCTCCCCTCCTCACAGGGCCTCTCTCTGCTCTCCCCTTATCAGCTCCCCACACAACCGTCTCCAAAAATTCTCCCGGGTTCCCCCCCATCGGAACTCACTGCCCAAAAACCCAGACTCCCCCCACTCTACCAGCCTCAAAAGCACCCGAAAAACCCTCCTTCAGATTGCCTACAACCCAAAAAATAAACCCGCGTCACTACCTATCCACAACCCTGTCTCCCCCACCCTTTTTCCCTTTCCCCCCTTCCTTTTTAAATGTAAGCCCTCACGGGCAGGGGCCTCTCCCGTCTGTTACCAGTTTGTTATTAGTCTTGTCACCTTGTACTTTTTGACCTATTTATGTATGAAACCTGATGTACGCGCTCTGGAACCAAGTCTCTAAAATAAATAATAAAAATAATAATAATAATAAAAGTATAGCCAATTAACACCCTTTTTTTTGGTAGTTCCACATGTGAACCTTATGTAGCCTGTATCTAGCATCTAATGGATTATTATGGAAGTGCTATGTGAGCTGTACCTGTAGGATTACTATAAAAAGACCATTAGGTGGGGCCTATACTTCTGATGGAAAATAGAGTAAATAGGTGGAAAGAACAATAGATAGATAATAGATAGATAGATGATAGATAGATAGATATAATAGTAAATAATAGATAAAAGATAGATAAAGAACTAGATGATTAGATATAAGATATGAGATAGAAGATGATAGATAATATGAGATAGATAATTTAAGATAGATACATAGAAGATAGATAATATGGGGGAAATAATAGAAGATAGATTTGGGTAAAATGGAAAAGGTGATAGATAGATAGAATAAAAATAGATAAAGAGATAGATAGATGGGAATAGATAGATATAGAAAATTTTGTAGATAGTTTAGTAGATAGATTAAAAAATATAGATAGAAGAGAATAATAGTAGATATGAGATAGATAATGATAAAAAAAATGATAATGAATAGATTGGATGATAGGTAGATTTTTAAGATAGATAGATAGATAAATATGGATAGATAGTAATAAAAGTAATAGTAATAATGAATAGATATTGGATAGAAAGGTAGATTTAAGATAAATCTCTAGGAAATAACTGACAAGTTAATAGATGAGTAGGATTAAGATGAATCCGCACCTCCCCATGATGTTTAATCACAACCAACCAATTGGTGTTGGTTTTTATCTATGAAAATGAAAATGGCTGTAAGACACGAATCGTCATCTTGTAACGTGGACATAAGCGCGCAGTTTCTTCACCGTTACCTGGATGATTGCTGCGATTATTTTCAATGGATATATACTTTATAGTTAAAACCAACACATACGTGATTAATCGTGATTATTGTGAATAATATATACATAGAAAAAATATAGAGATGTATATACACTCCAGTAGTACCTAAATATATATACTGGTGTATATGTATAACTCTCTCCCTCTCTATAGATAACACCAACACATACTAATTTGTATGTGTAGATATATGTATACTCCCATAGGTAATTAAGTGCAAATATATATATTATTCTCATTAATCAAAAATAACCAAATATATATATACACACACACACACACACACACACACACACACACAGACCTATACTCTCAAATGTATAAATATATGCAGAATATTTACAGCAAACATGAATAAGTATATGTTGGTTTTATCTGTATAATTTTATCTCATAACTAGTTATCAACCTATCTTTCTATCTATCTTTCTATCTATCTATCTATCTATCTATCTTTCCATCTTTCCATATATCTATCTATCTCATATCTATCTATCTAATATCTATCTATCTATCTATCTCATATCTATCTATCTATCCCATATCTATCTGTCTATCCATCTATCTATCTCATATCTATCTATCTACCTATCTATCCCATATCTATCTGTCTATCTCATATTATATATCTATCTATCTTATTATCTATCTCATATCTATCTATCTATCTCATATCTATCTTATCTATCTACTCATATCTATCTATCTATATATTTGTCTATCTCATATCTATTCTATCTACATATCTATCCCATATCTATCTTTATCTATCTTTCCCATATCTATCTATCTATATATCTTTCTATCTATCTATCTTTCTCATATTATTCTATCTATCTATTATCTATCTATCCCAATATATATCTATCTTCTCTGTCTATTATCCATATCTATCTATCTATCTATTATCTATCTATTATATATCTTATTCATCTCTAATCTATCTATCTATTCTATCTATATATCTATCTCATATCCTATCTTATTCCAATCTATCTAGATCTATCTATCTGTCTATCTATCTATCTATCTACCTATCTATCTATCTATTCTACTATACCGGCCCCAAGACGTATATTTCTAAATGTACATTGCTCCAATTTAAATATAATTCACTATGGGCGACATCTATGAACGCACCTGCGCCATTTTTTGGGCAGATCTTGAACTAAAAACCTGTTGTAACCCTGTTCTATAGATGTATGAACAGTCGTGTGCCCAAACTTAGCATTCTGCACCGGACACAACACTTTTGAGTGCACCAAGAATGCGCCAAAGTTTGATGTGAAACTGCCATATAAAGTTTGGCGCATTACACTTTCATATCTACTGTCGTATTCTAAACTCCTCTATATCCATTTAGAACCATTGTAGAAGGGTCAAGTTACATAGACGTCACCCTATATTTTTATTTTCTTTGGAGGGCAGGTGGTTTCAGCCATAACCCGTACATTATATTTATATATTATATATATATATATTACTTTATATATATATTATATATATTCATATTTATTTATATATTTATGTTTTTCAATGCGACAATTACAATTAGTCTTGTATTACAATTACTGACGCTGCATGAATATGCCCATGTACATGACAGCCCAGCCGGCTGACTAGCTCATGTGTATTAGAGGGCAGATATTGGGGGAAAGAGGAATCGCTCAGCTGGATTCTGATATGTTCCATCCTTTTATCCTCAAGGGAGGTAAGCCAACCCCAGAGGAGTCAGGCAGCTTACCTCCCCCTTATTCAGAACACATGCACGCTCGGCCGCCCCAACTGTGCATGTGTAGGGAAGAGAAGAGGAATAGCTGTCGGCCACATGAGTGTTTGCCTGACCGCTGTGGACGGGGTTTGGGCAGCTTAGGACCTATACTTATGATTTATCATCATCTCCAGCTGTTAGAATTAGAATTGGGTCCTTCTAAATAAACATTTTTATTTTAGAATTTTTGCTTAGTCCTGTTGGGATGATTTGCAATTATGTAAAACTGGGTGAAGGGGTTTTCTACACATTTATAAAAATAGCACTGGTGGGATCCAGCAGCTTGGAGTCCCACAAATCTGATTCTGTTCCTTGCCCTGGAGGTGGCTTTATGTGCTTGGTCATTGTACATGAAAGCATGCGATATACTGAGTACAACTTAATTTAGTGAAAACCAGATATCAATTTTAATACAATTAATTGCAAAAATTTAAAAAAACAAGCGCTTATAATACATAAATGTATTAGAGCCTCAGTCCCCGTCATCCAATATACCATCATCCTAGACCTAGTTAACTTTAAGGAGTTGTCTCAACTACAGGATATGCTGCTTTTATGTTAACACATTTGAAAAAACAAGTCACTTTGCTATGTTGTCCATTACAGTGTCATACCTATTCCTAGATATCCCCTCTTGTATGTGCTGCTATCAGCTCCTAGGTCGCTATTGCTTCTGACCTGTGTTGAATCTCTCATATAGGTTTCCAGCACTGGTTGCTTTAGCTAACAAAACCTGTTCAATCTCCTCCTGATAGGCGGCCAGCACTGAGTTGCTATAGTTACGGACCATGTTTCATTCTCCTGATAGGCAGCCAGCACTAGTTCTATAGTACAGAACCTGTTCAATCTCTCCTGATAGGCTGCAGGTACTGGTCACTATAGCTACAAGACCTGTTCAATCTCTCTGAAAGGCTTAGGTAACTGAGTACACTATAGCTACGGACCTGTTCAATCTCTCCTATGACTGCAAGCCACTGGCCGCTATAGCTACAGACCTGTTTGGTCTCTCCTGATAGGCTGCCAGCAACTGTTTTGCTCTAGCACAGACCTGACGCCCACCTTCACTAATCTGCCAGCCTCGTGGAAGCCGTAAAACCTCGCCCCTGAATACAAAGTGAAACCAAGAAAACAGGACTGAGGTTCTGTGTTAAACAGATTTTCTACAAATTTTGGGTGATTTTTTTCCCAAGCTGTTTTCTATATAAAAAAAAATCTAAAAATTTAAACATTTTCTTACTGATGACTTAGCCCCATAATAAGCTGACACTTGCTGTTCACACCTATGTAATACCATACATAATACCACTCCCATACTGCATAATATCTTGCATATATCAAGTAATTACACTAGTCAATGTTAAAAATAACGGCGCCATAGAGTGCAGTATCAGAAGTCAATTCAGTGGCCAAATCAACAGTGGGCATACCTTCACCACCCCACGTCTTCAAAAGCTGGACGTCCAGCAGCGCAGGCGGCATATGATGAGATCGGGTGGTGGAATCCCCAATGATGGGAAGACCCAGCAGGAATTGCTATAACCTGGCCTTGATCGCGAATAACTCTAGTCCTCATGTCTATCTCATATACACGCTCTGTGCAGGTTACTTAAAGCTAAAAAGGGGCCCCTTTTCTGGCTGCAGGAGAGACACAGGCACAAAGTGGGCAGTAATCAGGTCATCTCACATATACCTGTGTGTAGTAAATAGCAACTGTGCATGTTAGAAGAGAACATTTTCTGATACAGTTTATCCTATTTATTGGCCTGATCTTGCATTACAAAAATATAGATCTATAGACAGATAGATATTTTAAATAGATATAAAAAGTAGACAGAGATCTGAGATAGATGATACGTAGATACAGTAGATAGAAAGACAGACAGATATGAGGTAGATAGATAGATATAAGATAGATAGATAGATAGATAGGAGATAGATAGATTGATAGATAGGAGATAGATTCGATAGATAGATAGATAGATAGATAGATATAAGATAGATAGAATAGATAGATAGATAAGATAAGATAGATAGATATGAGAGATAGATATGGGATAGAGAGGTAGATAGATAGATATATATAGTATGGGTAGATAGATATGGAGATAGATAGATATGGGATAGATAGATAGATAGATAGTTAGATAGATAGATATGTGATAGATAGTTTTGAGATAGATAAATAGAGAGTTATGGTAGATAGAATATGGGATAGATAGATTGATAGATATAGATTGGGATAAGATAGATATGGGATAGATAGATATGATGACAGATAGATAGATAGATGATGATAGATAGATAGATATGGGTTAGATAGATATGAGATAGATAGATAGGTTAGATAGATAGATAGATTGATATGGAGATAGATAGATATGGGATAGTAGATAGATAGATAGATAGTAAGATAGATAGATTTTTGGGATAGATAGATATGGGATAGATAGGTAGATAGCTAGTTAGATAGATAGATAGATAGATAGATAGATAGATAGATAGATAGATAGATATGAGTTAGATAAATAGATATGGGATGGATAGATAGACAGACAGAAAGGAAGATAAACAGAGAGGATATGAGATAGAAGACAGATAAAATTGTATGAGATTGATAGATATACAGATAGATAGATTAAAATTACATATCTAAAAGGATTACGTAGATAAAAAAAAATATGGTCAGCACATCCATTTTGAAAATTAAGTCTATAGGTGCACACTGGTGTAGCAGCTAAAAGTAATGCAAACACAATACAATATCAGCAGCTCTACAAGCACTAAAAACAGACAAGGGGACATAGGATTTTTTTAGAAAAGCATTTTTGCTACTTTGGATACGTAGATAGATATACAGATGGATAGGATAGATAGGAGGTAGATAGATAGACAGACAGATAGATAGTAGTTAGATAGATAGATAGATATATAGATAGGAGATAGATAGATATAAAGATGGATAGGATATATAGATAGATAGATATAATGTAGATAGATAGATAGAAACAGCTCCATAAGTAGCAATAATGGTAGGTATAATACCGCCATATATCAGAGAACCCACATGGTAGTGCTACATAGCAGAAAGCTATCAATCTGTTATTCCCTACAGACAGCTACAATGTTCTTGCACCGGAGTGGACCCCCTCAACCATTAAGTCACATAGCAGCTGCTATGACTGCTATAGTTATGCCCCTTGGTGCAGCCAAATGAGCCCTGTTCCCTGCATACAGTAGCCTGGGTCCTGATGGGGTTTGTGCAGGGTTTTTAAAAAATCCCATTTATTTTTCCCCCTTTGGGGAAAATTTTAACTCGGGAGGGGGGAGGGGGAGGGGGGGTCCCCTGTTCGCGATCCCCTTTTTTGCTTTTAAAGGAGGCAGCTGTGGGGGGGTGTTTTAAAAATCTTTCCCCCCTTGAACTTTTCCCCATTTTTAAAAAATTTCAGCCCCCAAAACCCAAATGTTTTTTTTTTAAAAATTTTCTGTGGGTCGGGGCAAAACAAAAGTAGGGAAGTATTAGTGAAGTGAAAGAAAATGATACGCGCTTTTCCCCCAAATTTTTTCCAACTTAAAAAAACTGTTTAAATGTATGGTAAATATGTATTCAGCCCCCCCGAGTCAGTTTTTCTAGGACCCTCTATCTTTCAATGTATTAGCCCCGGGGCAGTACTTTGGAGGAAACCTTATCCCGCAATGTATTTTAGCCCCGGAGTCAGTTTTTTTTTGTTTGGAACCCCCTATCTGCCCAAAGTATTCAGCCCCGGAGTCATTTCTTTGGGAGGAAAACCCTCTATCTGCAATGTATTCAGCCCCCGGGAGTCAGTAAATTTTTAGGCACCTCTATTTTGCATGTTAAATTTAGCCCCGGGGGGGCATACTTTGTAGGGGAACCCCTTTTATCGGGAATGTATTCGGCCCCCCGGGGGTCAGTTTCCCTTTTTAGGGGCAAATTATTGCAATGTATTCAGGGACCTGGGGCAGTTCTTTGTTTGGACCCCTCTATCTGAATGTTTTCAGCCCCCGAGTCAGTGCTTTTTTGGACACCTCTATTGCAAATTTTAATTTCAGCCCCCGAGTCCCGTACTTTGTTTGGGGGCACCTGTATGTGCAAAAGTATTCAGGGCCCCTTTGGGTCAGTACTTTTTTTAGGGACAACCCCCTATCTGCAATGTATTCCCGTCCCAGGGGGTCAGTTCTTTGTAGGACACCTCTATCGCAATGTATTCAGCACCCGGGGTCCAAATTTTTTTTTTAGGACACCCCTATCTGCAATGTATTCAGCTCCCGGAATTTAGAAATTTGTAGGAACCTTTATCTGCAATGTATTCAGCTCTGGAGGGCAGTACTTTGTAGGACAAATCTTTTTGCAATGTATTCAGGGCCCCTGGAGTTTTAGTACTTTGTAGGACACCTCTATCTGAATGTATTCAGCCCCGGGAGTCAGTACTTTGTGGAACCCCTACTTCAAGTGTTTCAGCCCCGGAGTTTAGTTCTTTGTCGGACACCCTATCTGCAAAGGGATTCAGCCCTGGATTTAATACTTTGTAGGGGCACCTCTATTGCAATGTTTCAGCCCGGTGTCAGTACTTTGTTGGACACCTTATCCCGCCCAAAGTTTTTCAGCACCTGGGGTCAGTACTTTGTAGGACACCTCTATCTGCAATTTTATTCAGCCCAAGGGTAGTAATTTTTTTGGACACCTCTATCTTTCAATGTATTTTTGCCACCCCAGAGTTTAGTTTCTTTGTAGGACACCTCTATCTGCAAAAGGATTAAACCCAGGTCCCGTACTTTGTTGGACAATGTATTGAATGGGTTTTTAGCCCCCGGGTCCCCGTAATTTGTAGGGGAAAAACCCATCGGGAAAAGTATTCAGTTTCCCCGAGTCAGTAAATTTGTAGGAAAAATCTATTGGGAATGTTTTTTCAGCACCCGGGGTCAATACTTTGTAGGACACCCTATCAGAATTATTCAGCCCCCGGAAATCAGTACTTTGGAAGGGGGCACCTCTATCTGCAAAAGTTTCAGCTCTGGAGTCAGACCCTTTTTAGGACACCCCTATCTGCAAAAGTATTCAGCCCCTGGAGTTAGTATTTTTAGGACCCCTCTATCTGCAATGTATTCAGCCCCGGAGTCAAATACTTTGTAGGACACCTCTATCTGCAATTTGGGTTTAGCCCCCGGGGTTTAATACTTTGTAGGACAACCCGTATGTGCAATTTATTCAGCCCCGGAGTCCCCGTTTCCCTTTTTAGGACCCCTTAAATTTCAATGTGTTCAGCCCTGGAGGCAGTTTCTTTGTAGGAACCTTATTCAATGTATTCAGCCCCGGAGTAGTTTCTTTGAAAGGGCACCTCTATCTGTAATGTAAATTTTGCCCCCCGGAAATCAGTAATTTTTTAGGGAAAACCCCTATTGCAAAGTATTCAGCCCCCGGGTCTGTTTTTTTTGTTTGGACACCTCTATCTGCTTTTTAATCAGGGCCCCGGAGTCGTACTTTGTTGGACAACCCCTTTTCTGCAAAAGTATTCAGTCCCCGAGTAGTTTCCTTTGTAAGGGGGCACCTCTATTTTTGCCAAAGTATTCGCACCCGGAGTCAATACTTTTTAGGGGCACCTTTTAAAATTCAAAGTTTCAGGGCCCCCGGGGCGTACTTTGTGGACAACCCCCTTTGCAATGTATTAGCTCTGGAAAACCGTTTCTTTGTAGGACACCTCCCCATCTGAATGTATTCGGCCCCCTGGAGTCCCCGTAATTTTAAGGGGCCCCCTTATCTGCTTTTATTCAGCCCCGGGGGGTCAGTACTTTGTAGGGGCACCTTATCTTTAAAAAGTATTCAGCCCCGGAGGGCAAAAATTTTAGGGGCACCTCTATTGAAAAGTTTTTCAGCCCCGGAGTCAGTACTTTGTAAGGGGCACCTCTATTTTGCAATGTATTAAAACCCCGGAGTCGTACTTTGTGGACACCTCTATCTGAAATGTATTCAAACCCCTGGATCAGTACTTTATAGGACCCCTTTTTTCTGCAATGTATTTCAGCCCTGGAGTCAGTACTTTTTAGGGGCCCCTTTCTGCAATGTTTTTCAGCCCCCCGGTCAATTTCTTTGTAGGACACCCCTATTTTGCAGTGTATTTTAGCCCCCGGGGACAGTACTTTGTAGGACACCTCTATCTTTCAATTTTAAATTTAGCCCCAAAAGTCGTTTACTTTGTTGGCCCCCCTTATCTCAATGAAAATTTAGCACCCGGGGGTTTAATACTTTGTTGGGAAAACCCTATCCTGGGAAAGTATTAAAACCCCCCGGGGTTTAGTTTCTTTGGGAGGAACCCCTCTATCTGCAATGTATTCGCTTTTGGGTCCCGTACTTTGTAGGACACCTCTATCTGCAATGTATTCAGCCCCTGGAGGGCCCGTACTTTGTAGGAAACCCCTATGTGCAATGTTTTTCAGCCCGGAGGGTAAATACTTTGTAGGGGCAACCTCTATCTGCAATGTATTAGCCCCGGAGTCAGTAATTTTTAGGACCCTCTATCGCAATTTTTATTCAGCCCCCCGGTTCAGTTTCTTTTTTGGGACACCTCTATCTGCCCAAAGTATTCAGCCCCGGAAATCAGTACTTTGTAGGAAAACCCCTTTCTGCAAGTAAATTTTTAGGCCCTGGAAATCCAATACTTTGTTGGGACACCTCTATCTTTCAATGTATTCAAACCCCCCGGGGTCATTTCTTTGGGAGGAAACCTCTATCTGCAAAAGTATTCAGCCCCCCGGAAATCAGTGCCTTTTTAGGACACCTCTTTTCTGCCCAAAGTTTTCGCCCCGAGCAGTACTTTTGGGTTGGACACCTGTATGTGAAATTTTATTCAGCCCCCGGAAATCCCGTAACTTTGTTTGGGGCAAATTCTATTTTGCAATGTATTCAGTCCCCGAGTCAGATTTTGTTTGGGGCAACCCCTATCTGCAATTTTATTCAGCACCCGGAGTCAATACTTTTTTAGGACCCCCTTTTCTGGGAATGTATTCAGCCCCGGAGTCCAGTATTTTTAGGCACCTCTATCTTTCAAAAAGTTTTTTTTTTTCCAAAACTTGGAAGGGCGTTACTTTGTAGGACCCTCTATCTCAATGTATTCAGCCAAGGAAATTTAGTACTTTGTAGGAAACCCCTATCTGCAATGTATTCAGCCCAGGAGGGCAGTACTTTGTAGGACCAAACCCCTTATCTGCAAGTATTCAGCCCGGAGTCAATTTCTTTGTAGGAAACCCGTTTTGTGCAAAAGTTTTTTTCACGCCCCCCAGTCAGTACTTTGTAGGACACCTTATCGCTTTTTTGTTAGCCCCCGGGGTCCCCGTAATTTGTAGGACACCCCTTTTTTCTGCAATTTTATTCAGCCCCGGGTCAGTGCTTTGTTGGACACCCTATCTGTAAAAGTATTCAGCCCCGGAGTCAGTACTTTTTTGGGCACCTCTATCTGCAATGTTTTCAGTCCCATAGTCAGTACTTTGTAGGACAAAATTATCTGCAATGATTCGCACCCCGGGGTCAATTTCTTTGTAGGAAACCTTCTATTTTGCAATGTATTCAGCCCCCCCAGGGCCCGTACTTTGTAGGGCACCTTATCTGCAAAAAATTCAGTCTTTTTGTCAGTACCCTGTTTGGAACCCCCTATCTGCAATGTATTCAGCCCCCGGAGTCAGTAACCCTTTTTAGGACACCTTTTATCTGCAATGTTTCAGCCCCCGGGGCAGTACTTTTTAGGAAACCTCTATCTGCAATGTATTCAGCCCCCGGGGTCCCAAAACTTTGTGGACACCCTATCTGCAATGTATTCAGCCCCGGGGTCGTTTTTGTAGGACAAACCCCTATTTTGCAAAAGTATTTTAGCCCCGGAGTCAGTTTCTTTGTAGGGGCACCCCTATCCCGAAAAATATTCCCGCCCCCGAGCAACCAATTTGTTGGACACCTCTATCTGCAATTTTATTTTAGCCCCGGGGTCAGTACTTTGGGGAAAGGGCACCTTATCTGCAAAGTTATTTTAGCTCCCGGAGTCAGTACTTTTGTAGGACAACCCCCTATCTGAAAAGTATTAGCCCCCGGAAATCAGTACTTTGTAGGACACCTCTATCTGCAAAGTATTCGTCCCGGAGTCAGTACTTTGTGGGAAAACCCCTATCTGCAATTTTTATTCGCCCCGGAGTAAATACTTTGTTGGGGCACCCCTATCTGCAAAAGATTTTTGCCCCGGATAAACGGGACTTTGTAGGGGGCACCCCCTATCTGCAATTATTCAGCCCGGAGTCCCGTAAATTTGTAGGAACCCTTATCTAAAATGTATTCAGCCCCGGGGGGTCAGTACTTTGTAGGACACCTTATCTGGGAAAGTATTGCCCCGGGGTCAGTACTTTGAGGACCCTTACTGCCAAATGTATTCAGCCCCACAGCAGTTTCCCTTTTTTGGACACCTTATCTTTCAAGTATTCAGCCCTGGAGTCCAGTAATTTGTAGGGGCCCTCTATCTGCCCTGTATTCAAACCCCGGAGTCAGTACTTTGTAAAGGGAAAACCCCTAAACTGTAATGTATTCCGCCCCGGAGGGCAGTACTTTTTTAGGAAAACCCTTTTCTACAATTATTCAAGCCCCGGAGTTTAGTACTTTGTTGGGAAACCCCATCTGCAAAGTATTTAAGCCCCGGAGTTTGTACTTTGTAAAAGGGCACCTTATCTGCAATGTATTCAGCCCCCCGGGGTCAAAAACTTTTTAGGACACCCCCTTTTCTGCATTGAAAAACAGGGGTCCGGAGTCAATACTTTGAGGACACCTCTATTTTGCAAGTATTAAGCCCCAGGTCAAATACCCTTTTTTGGGCACCTCTATCTTTAAATGTATTCAGCCCTGGGTCGTACCTTTTTTAGGACACCCCTAAACTGCAATGTATTCAGCCCCGGAGTCAGTACTTTGTTGGCAACCTCTATCTGCAAAGTATTCAGCCTTTTCCGAGTCAATACTTTGTTTGGGACACCTCTTTTCTGCAATGTATTCAGCCCTGGAGTCCCGTTTCTTTTTGGACACCTCTATCCCGCAATGTATTTCAGCCCCCGAGTCAATACTTTGTAGGACCGGGCCCCCTTCTGCAATGTATTCAGCCCGGAGTCAGTACTTTGTTTGGACACCTCTATCCCGCAATTTATTCCGCCCTGGAGGCCCCGGGACTTTGTAGGACAATTTATTGCAATGTATTTTAGCCCCTTTGGAAGGGCTGTTTTTTTGAGGAACCTTATCATACAAAGTATTCAGGGCCCCCGGAGTCAGTTTCTTTGTAGGGGCCCCTCTTTTTTCTGGCCCAAAGAATTCAGCCTCGGGGGGTCAGTACTTTGTAGGGACAACCCCTATCTGCAATTTTATTCAGTCCCGGGTCGGTTTAACTTTGTAGGACCCCTCTTTTCTGCAAAGTATTTTTAGTTTCCCCGGAGTCGTCTTTTGTAGGACCCCCTCTATCTGCAATGTATTTTACCCCGGGTCGTAATTTTTTGGACCCCCCTCTATCCGCAATGTATTCAGTCTGGGTCAGTACTTTGTAGGACACCTTATCTTTCAATGGCAGCTGCCCGTCTGTTTTGGGGGGGTTTTTACAAAACCTTTCAAAAACTAGGGGGTTTTGGGAAAGACTTTTTGCCCATTTTTTCTGCCGAATCGCTCGAGCCCCGGGCAGATTGGTTGGGGAACATTTGTGAAGGGGCAAAATTTTCCCCAAACCCCGATTCTCCAAAGGGATTTCGGTCTGGATGTGACTCGGTCATTGTAACCCATGAATCTGCTGTATGGGAAACCTTTTCCCTTTTAGCTTTGGTTGTGTGGGTTAAAGGGGCGTTTTTCACTCTGGGAAAGGGGGAACCCCCGCCCCAGTTCGGTCTTTCGCCCTCTAACAGGTTTTCCCCCAGGATTTTTCCTGTCTTTTTGCGCCATCCTCTTTCCCTTTAAACTTGAGCAGGGCCCCCCGGGGCCCCGCTGAGGCCCCCCCCAAAGGCTGATGCTGCCTCCACCCAAAACCCTTTTCCCGGTGGGGATGGTGTGTTCAGGGGGGTTTAAATGTAGTGTTTCCTCCACAAATGCGTTTGGCCCCCTTTTCCCACACGGGTGTTTCCCACAGAGCTTTCTGCAAATGGGGTTCTTATTTGCTTTCAAAATGTCTTTTTCTTCCCGCTCTTCCTAAAGTCCAGAATTTTTTGGGGGACCGGCAAATAGTTGTCCTTTGGGGGAGATTCTTCCCCCCGAGGTGATCTCTGGGAAACTCCTCCCCAAATTTAAAAAAGGAACCCGAATCCAGTCCAAAAACAAACATGTAATGGGATGCAAAGTTTAGCAGCAAAACCAAACCCTAAAGGTATATAAAAGTCCACAAAAAAAAAAAAAAA